>PVJX010000903.1:88440-149683 GCA_004027295.1 Dolichotis patagonum
AAGGAAGGAAGGAAGGGAGGAAGGGGGAGGGGAGGGGAGGGAAGGCAAGGGAAGGAAGGGAGGACGGGAGGGAGGGAGGGAAGGGAGGGAGGGAGGAAGGAAGGAAGGAAGGAAGGAAGGAAGAAAGGAAGGAAGGAAGAGAGGGAGGGAGGGAGGGAGGCAGGCAGGCAGGCGTGATGGATTAAAAACTGGAGGTCAACTTAACCCCAGCTGAACTGAATCGGCATGGCTGAGTGTGGATGGCCCACCTGAGGACTGCTGCCAGCATAAAAGGAGATGTGGAGAGAAAAAGGGTGGCATTTTGGGTTCTCCTAAGTATCACTGTTTGGAGCCGTTGGTTCTCCTGAAGGAGCGTGTCACACCGGCTTCCTGATGTGTACTTGACTGTTGTCGGAGGAGCTTGGGGCCTCATTGTCACTGAGGATGGCTGTGGTTCTCTTCAAGGGAGCCCTGGTTCTTAGTTTGAGTATTGCTTCTTGGCTCCAGGGCAGACCCCTCAACCCACCAGCACAGCTCCTTCACCCCGCTGGCACAGACTTTCTAGCTTTCACCGCTGACCTTTGGCCCTTCCCAGCACGGATCTGTGAAACCGACTTGCATTAGTCATTGTCATGGACTCTAGGCCTCCAGTTGGACTCATGGGAGACACTGTCATGGGCTCTGGGTCTTCATCTGGACTCATGCAGGACATGGCTGTGGGATCCAGGCCCTCGGCTGAATTTCATTGGATCTTTAGTGTTGTGGACAGATTTCCTGCAGTTTATTGTATTTAAGTCTGGGTGACCATCATAAGATAATGCTATAAATTCTGTGTGCTGTATGTAATTGTGCTCCTTGCAACCCTCAACTACAACAGAAGGCACACCATTCCACTGCCATGTGTGCCAACCTGCCCCACCCTACCCAAATGCCTTCCTTCCTGTTACCATGGACACACTCACACCTTTTGGTTCATGCTTCTGCTTGGGTGGTGGATCTTTCACCTCTACCGAGCCAAGGACATCTTCAAGCAGTCTGTGTCTTGAATCATTAATTCTCTTTCCCATTGAGTAGTTTCTGTCAGTGTACAAACAAGCCCGCCTTGTTAAAATGTGTGCTTCTGATTCTCTGAGTCCTTCTAGCACAGCCTGTCTCTCTGTCACCTGTAGAGCTTTCCTATTTCCTGTTCAAATGGATCCAAAGGTCACCCCAATGGCCCACACACTGAAGGCTTGGTCCCCAGTCTACCTGGGAAAAGTAGACTCGCTTAGCAATGTGCACGGTGGTAGAAAGTTTGAGTGCTGGCACTGTGCCTTTGAAGGGTGTAAGGGGACTCCCAGCCCTTTCTTTCTCTTCTGGTTTTCTGGCCACCACAAGGTGAACAGAGGTCTTAGTCACTTTCGTCACTGAGACAAAGCACTCACCGCACACATCTTTTTTTTTTTAATTTCATTTAAAGAGAAAAAACAAAAAAGAAAACAACCAAACAAAACAGAAAAAGGGTAGCAACAATACAGAATTCCAAAGGCAAAAAAATGAAAGAACCATAATAACAATAACAAAACAAAAACACTAAGAAATCGCCTCTTGATAGGTTACATACTGTCATCATTGGAAATAGTTGTTCAAGTTACAAAATTAAAGCACACAAAGTAGACATTCAAACAGTGAGACTGTTAATAGTTCTGCTCAACAATCCAACAAAAACAGTAATATGGTCATCTATCTTATACACTTATACAGACATTCAGTTATATCTTTTAGAGCACTTTCTTTTCCCCTCTTTCATATATATATTTTTTTTTTTTTATTTTAAAGGGGGTAAAATTAAACACAACAAAACAGAACAGAATGGGACTTAAGAAAGCACAAATTTCAAAGCTAGACAACCAGAGATCTTCACTATCTGTCATATTGTCTCTTGTTTTCTTCCAAATGGTTGTCCATATCTTTGCATATGGGGAGCTCATACTAAATACCATAGCCAATTTTTTCACAAGATGTGTAGTTAACTGGCTCCCACTTGCTGGGGGGGGGCATGGGACAGGACGACATGAGATATCTGATTCTTAGCCTGCCCACCAGCAGGATTACAGCCGCCCCCCAGAGAGGGACGGAGTTCCTTGTTCTCCCAGCACCCTGAGTCAACTGCATGGTGCAGGTCCCGACATACCAGGGTCTCTCTCCTTCAGGCCGCTGAAAGTCTGCCACACTCCCAGCTGCCCCCCAGAGAGGGAAGGAGCTCCTTGTTCTCCCGGCACCCTGAGTCAGCCGCACGGAGTGCACACATCTTAAAGGAGGAGGGCTTTGTTTTTGCCCACAGCGTTGACAGATTCAGTCTACAGTCAGCCGGCAGGAAGAGTATGTGGAGGGTTTGCTGGAGGACAGCTCCTCATCTCGGGATAACCGGAAAGCAGAGAGCGAAGGGAGGAGCAGAGGGGGAGGCACCCTTCCGGGCCCTGTCCTCAGTCACCAGTCCCTTCTGACCAAAGCCATAGCACATTCAGCTGTGGACTTAGGAGTTAACAGCACCGCCATGACTGAATCACCTTCCACTCGTGAGACTCGGGAGAACATTCTAGATCTAAACCATACTGACAGTCTCCACTGCCACACTGTCCCTCCGTGATTTACTGTGCTGCCGAAGACCCAAAGTGATGGGGCCGATGGGGATGGGCTGAATGGAGCCTGTGAGACTGTGCCCTAAATGAACTTCCCTCCCTGTAAGGTGGATTTCATCACAGCAGCTGAAAGCTGGCTCATGCACCCACACTTGTTACTCTGGGTTGAATGATCCCTCTCCAAAATTCATACATGGAAGTCTACACTGCGTGACCTCAGAAGTGACCTTATTTGGAAACTGGGTCACTGCAAATGTGATTAGTGAAGATGAGGTCATATTGGAGTAGGGTGGACCCCCACTCCAGTACGACTGCTGACCTGTGGGAAGGGGAAACGGGTACACGCAGGGAGAAGGCTGAGGGAGGATGAGGCAGAGGTCAGGGTGATGCAACAGAAGCCAAGGGTATCAAGCTGCCGACAAACTCCAGGAGCCAGAAAGGCGCAAGGACAGACCCTTCCCCAGAGCCTCCCGGAGGAGCCACCCTGCCTGCACCTTGGGCTTGGGCAGCCAGCCTCCAGGGCCGGGAGCGGTGAGGGTCTGCTGCTCACGTCACGTCGGTGGTCCTTTGCCGCAGGAGCCCGAGGTAGCTGGTACCGCGACTGTCTCTGCTGCTGTCCTCGGTGCCCTCTCAGGACGCTCCCACCAGGTTCTGCCCACGCGCACCTTTGTCTCCACGAGCAAACCCACCGCTAAGCTCTAGCTCAGTCCGTTCTCGTGTGGATGGCACTCGTGTTTGCGAGCCATCACGGCCCTCGGCCCAGCTGCTCGCTGTGACACGCTCTCCACAGTTTCCTTTCAAACCGTCACGCCCTTATTTTTTCCTTCAACCTCACCAATTGCACCTTCTCAATTCCTAATTCTGGCTGCTCACCCTTCTGACTTTTCATTTGTTGGATGTTTTTACATTTGTGGCAGACCTGCAGAAACATAGGGAGCATTTATAAGCTCTGTTCAGTCGTTATCAAGTGTATTCTGGTGTCAGTGCAATATACAAAACTCTGAAGCCCCAAGAGCTCCTCATTTAGCCTCTTCCTAGTGAAAACTTCCCCTTGTCACTCAGAGGCACCAACTGTAAAATTATAGCGACTCTCTGCTTCCCTAAGAAAGACACATTCGAATCCGCCATATGACTACAGCATACACTTTCCAATTCTCTTTGCGGGTCTATCAACGTTTGCTTTGTCTATCTGGAGACAATAGCAAATTACATTTTTTATGTCATCTCGATAAACTAAATCTTCCATTATTTCACAGAAACTTTCTCTGTATCCAGTAATGGTTTTAGCATTGAAGCCTATTTTTTTCCTAATGATAATTAAGTTACGATGGCTTCATTTTGGCCTTTATTTTTACTTTCAAACTTTTTGAATCCTTATAGTTTAGAATCTCTCATTAACATCATGTAGGTGACATCTTGAAATCCTGCCTCATAATCTTCATGTGCGAGGCATAAATGTCCCATTGCATGAATCAAGGTCACGAGAAAGCACCATTGTGTCTGTGATTCCCCAGGAGCCGGGAAACATCTTTGGGAAACTAAGCGAATTCGGTTATTTCTCAAGTTCTCCACAATACTCAGCAGCTGACAGGGATTCAATACTCTTATGAAGTGAACGACTTAGTGATATGTAAAGGACATTGAAAACCAACTTCAAAAAAGTTCTAAAAATCTACAGCACAGAAATTCCATTTTGATAAGCTTACAGTCTCTCAAGGAGATTCCTTTGAAGCAGACAAATCCTATAGTTGCTTGCAGATGTCTGCAAGTATGTGGGCCCTTAGTTTCTTCCTCTTCTATAGCAAAATCTTTCCAAGGTTTGATCTGTAGTGTAGAGAAAAATAAAGACTCAAACCTAAAGACAGCAGGGGTTGTAAATAACTCATTCACACCTGGGCAATGAGAAAAGATCTATTTGTGACTTTCACTGTTCATCTGTCATTTTCCAAAGGTGGACAATTGGATTTTGCCAAACAAAATAATCGCTGTCCTTCCTCAGGCCCCTTAGATAGTGCACAGTGCTCAGAACTGTAGCTTGCCCTTATCTCTTCTGTCAGCCTCAGCGCCACCTCAACTGCCCCTTAGATGGTCACCTCGAGGGTGACATAGATCCTAAGACTTCCACCAAGTGCTCCCACACCGGCAGCTACTAAATACATTGATAAAAGGTTTTCATTACAGAGAAAAACCCATCAATAAAGGGTCTTCCTCCTAGTTAAATGACGTACCTCCCAATGCAACCTTTGTGGGTCACAGAGCGGAGGAAGCCACAGCAGAGGAGAGTTGAGATTGTTCAGTAGAGGGGGCACTGGCTCCAGGCAGGAAGCGAGCGGATTATTTCAGCGTGGAGGAGGCATTTGGTGTTCTCTCCAATCTTCCTATGTCCAGGGACCACATGACTGGCTCTACAATTCTACCACTTCCTGGGAAAAGATTGCATGAACAAGAAAAAATAGGAACACTAACAGCAAACTTGTTTCTTGTCAGAAAAAACAAAGTCCTTAGTTCAGCCAGGGAAATGTTGGCAAGCGCCCTGTTCAACATGTTTTGTGCATGCCTCAGAAGACTTGCAAATGTGGGTCTCTCAAATGACTTTGCAGATGAGTCGAAATGCATCCGCCCTGTCAAACCCAATTTTCAGTGACTCTGTCAGTCGGGCTAGGCTGCGGTGACCATCTCCAAGCTCAGTGATTAACACAACAAACACTTATTTCTCATTCGCGCTGTGTGTCTAATGTAGGTCAGGGGCGGAGGAATGCTCTGGAAAGTTTTTGTCCCTCTAGGATGCAACCTAATCGAGGGTTCCTTCCCAAACGTGCTTCTCAATCACCATAGCAGGAATCATAAACATGCTCATTGGAGCAACTTGTAGATTTAGGTTGAAAAAATATTGTTCAGGTGAAATTAAAGCCAGAGCAAGTAAAACCAGTGGGATTTTTGGTGGGTTTAAATTCTACAAATTAATTCTCATGATATTTAGCAACAATGAATAAATTATTTTGTAGGTACCAGGAAGGGTGAAAGATGTGCTTGGTGATACTCTGACAGGGAAAATGGTTATTAGGTAGATGTGAGAAACCCCTGCACTCTAAGCCCAGTGGGTATCAAGAAGAATCTCTGATTTGTTAAAAATAGGGATCCGAACTGAAAAAGGAGACAGCAGAGGACTGATAATATCTAGATGGGAGCGTCTAGGTGTGAAAGGGAGGGAAGAGAGAAGTCAGCAAGGAGAGGAAGGGTACATGAAGCCAAAAGGAAAGAAGCGTGAGTTTTCTAAGGGATAAGACATCTGAGGAAGGAGTCAAGGCTTTAAAAGGGGATGGAGAGGTAACGTTAATTCTGTAAAATAATAGCATCTTTTTCCACAGAGTCCTCCTAGATAAGTTATCGGTGTACTGTATTTAAATCTACAAAATGTGATCAAAATATATGGCGACTGTTGAATTTAAAAAATTATTACAATAAAAGACGCCCTGCATTCATCCCTCACGGCAAGCGCACTTACCTCAGCGTTCTTGCCGCTCTGTGACGCTGTCCTAGGCGTCACCTTTGGTGTGCTTATGACTGCACTGCTCCTGAGTGCCACCTCCCCAAGAGGAAGGAGGCTGGTAAAAACACGCTGCATCTCCACCCTCTGACCCACCGGGTCTGGCACCAGGCTCTGAGTATTTCCCAAAGCCGAAGCGATCGTGAAAGGTACATGATTTAAATCCGTTCAGGACACTGAGGCAGCCACAACAGCACAGCTGAAGTCACTGACCAAAGAGGACCTTCACAGCTGCTTCAGAAAGTGTCAGTTATGGCGGGGTGAGTGTTTTCTGAGTGAGCAGGTTAGTTTAAGGGAGAAGTGAAGTGTAGTGAAGTCACCATTATGTTTATTAATGTAAACAATCACCGTAATTTTTATCACCTCATATATTTAGAGGTAAATTGATGACATATCTAAACTGGTCTCGTAGGTGACATGAGAGGACCTTTACAAGTTAGTCTAGCATCATGGATATCACAAAGCAGAATCATAAGTTCAGGGGAATCCAGTGGTATTGAAGATAGGAAGTAAGGAATGATTCGGAGAGCAGCTTGGGATGGAATGAATGTATAGTACCTGTAATGGCTGATGCTTGGTGTCAACTTGAGAGGTTTAGAAGTTTAAGCAATTCAGCAGGGATCCAGGGTCCTCACTTTGTAAATATCCTCATCCTGTGCAAGAGGAGGGCCAGAGATGGTGTGAGCGCTACACCAGCACTGGGTTGGGGCTGTAGCCTGCTCACAATACAAGGGAGGAAAAGAGGCTTGCCCCTCCCTTCTTGCTGTGGCCGCTTTTGCTGTCTTCTGCTACCTTGAAGTGTTGTCCTGTGCTCTGCCACCCTGCTTTGGAGCCAGTTGATTATGGACTGAAACCTCCATAGACTGTGATCTAAATAAACCTCTCCTTCCTTCATTTTGGGTGTTGGGTATTTTTTCCTAGCAATGAGAGAAAGGTAACCAAGACAGTGCCTCCTCCTACTCTTCAAGTAGAAGATATGTTCCAAGACCCCCCAAAGATCCCTGAAACTGTAGAGAATATTGAATCTTGTGTATACCATGCCTTTCCTGTACACACATATCTATGATAAAGTATAATTTATAAATTAAGTATAATTAATATTAAGTATAATTTATAAATTAAGTATAATTTATAAATAATTGATCATCATAACAAATAATAAAAATGGAGGAATTAATATAATATATTGCAATGAATTTGCTGATATCATTAGTCTTATGCTTCAGGGTCATTAGTAAGTAAAATAAGAATTACTTGAACCAAGTTCTGAAGGGCTATAAAAGTCAATACGATAACCAAGACAGCTACTAAGAGACTGATAGGAGGTAGCATATACCGCACAGATACTCTGGAAAAATAAATAATTCACACTGCAGATGTGACAGGGTAGGATGGAACAAGGTTTCACAACACAAGTGAGAATATCATGCAGTATAAAACTTACTGTTTATTTCTAGAGTTTTGCATTTGTTTTCAGACTGTGATTGACTGTGGGTAAATGGAATCATGGGAAGGGAAACCACACAGAGAGGAAAATTATTGTATTTGCTATGGAAGCAGTGTGAATCCTTGAAGGTCAGGGAATGCACTATGGCAGACCCTCCTGAGGTGACTCCCACTGCCTCACACCTGAGTGTCATCCTACTGTCAGGCTCGCGTGTGGAATAGAATCTATTCTGGCCAATAGAATCTGACAGGTAGCGCTGCTATATAAGACTCAGTGTTGGCCGGGTGGACTGAAAGTTTCTCCTGCTGCCTTGAAGAAAGCCACTGTGTGATGAGATCTGCCAGGACCCACACGGCAAGGAGACACAGTCTGCCAGGACCTGAAGGGGCCCCCACTGACAACCTGTGGGAAGCAAGAACTTCAGTCCTACAACCACAAAGAACTAAACTCTACTAATAGTGTCATAAGCTTGGAGAAAGACCCTGGGCTCCTGAAAGTACATAGCCAAGCCAACAAACACCTTGATCAGTGCCTGTGAGAGAGATGCTGATCAGAGGAGTCAGACAAGCCAGGCCCGGGTGACTATGAGACAGTAGAGGTGCTCCATTTCAAGCTACTAAGTTTGTGAGGACTTGCTATGTGCAATAAGAAATCAATACACAAAGCAAGCCTCATAGACTGAGACTCTCCACCCTCGGGGAAAGGAAGAGTAGTATAAGCAGAATTCAGCAGCACTGGATCAAGGCAAATGACAGCTTTTTTGGGAGACTGGGAGAGCAGAAGCTCTTTAACTCACAGTAGGGCTGCATTCTGACTGACCCGTCGTAAGTCCGTGATATCCTAAATTGGAAATGTGTTGAACACCCTAGCCCACCAAACATAGCTCAGCCTATCCTGCCTTAAATCTGTTCAGTTACACTTACATTAGCCTGCAGTTGGCCAATGTTCTAACACAGTCTATTTTATAAGCATTGAATATTTCAAGTAATTTTTAATATTGTGCTAAAAATGCAAAGCAGAAGGGCTGTCTGAGCACACTTTCGCACCATCACGAAGCTGAGAAATCCTAAGTCAAACCATTTTCAATGGAAAGCCATGGCAGTTTTAGGCAGACACCAACAGGAATCCTGGGAGACAGAGAGTTAAAAAAAGTAACATCGTGGAGAAGAAATCAGATCATGGCAAGTCTGCCGTTTATACTGGAAGAGAAGATTAGGCTTTCTGATCTGATTATAAGGAGCCAGCTACAATCTGCTCTATTTTCAGATTGCTGAGACTCACCCAAGGGAAGACAGTGAGGGTCACGGAGCCCAGCCCGTCCTGTCTAGGTCTCAGCCAGCGGTCACACACTGTGTGGTCCTGCTCAAGAAAGCAGCAACCCAGGATGGAAAACTGCTCCCACCTCCCTGAGGGAGACAACACTTCCTTGGTTCTGAATCCAGTACCTGTAATCAATCTATTATTCATTCATTTATTTAATATGTATATAATGAATACCTACTATCATGATCCCCTGCTTTTACAGACACTGGTGGCAGCACTCTGAAGAAGACCCTGTCTTGGGGTTAATATTCTAGCAAGTGATGAGAGTTACTAAGGTTTCTGCTTTCAGGTATCAACTCTACAGTCTGTGATAGACTTGGCCATTCGTTGTTGACAGATATTTCCAGGTGCTTTAAAGGGAAGTTTGAAATTACTCACATGCCCACATCCACTTCCAAGCAGAGCTTCCTGCCCCGTGTAGAGATGATTATTTCATCACATGATAACCCTGAGCCCCACCCTTCACAATGTCATCCCAGCTAAGAGGATGAAGTAAGAGCGCTGGCTCCAGACTTGCAAACTCATTGGCTAATCAGTAGCAAATGATCTGGCATTGTCAGATCAGACCCAACGGGAATAGAGAGGGAGTGAGGGGAAAGGGAGAGGAGATAAACAATGTGAGTGAGTGAGTTAGAAGAGTTGTATGAAGCTGAGAGACTGATATGTAAAGAATCTTACAGTAAGAGAGGCCATGTAATTTATCATACAACCTGAAACACTTCAGAGAGTGAAAGAAGACACTGAAAAAAATGAATTCTGTCTTAACTACTTTTCTCTAATTGCTGAGACAAAATACCTGACACCCAAAATTAAAAAGGGAAAGGCTTGTTTAACCCACAGTCTGTAGAGGTTTCAGTCCATAACCCTCTGGCCCCAAGGCAGGTACGCATGGCAGAGGGCAAATGTTCTCAGTGGAATAAGACAGCAAAACCTACAAGAGAGAGAAAGAGAGACAAGATGCTTTCTGTAGCTTATATGATACCCAGTCTCCCCACCCTAGGGTGGGTGTAGCACCACTCACCCCCTTAATCCCAGCATTGGACCATGAATCAACCAAAAACTCTAAGTCCACCCCCCACGACTGCATGAGGTTTTGGGGGGACATCTGGACACAAACCATATCAAAATCATGTAACTAGAATTAGTAAAACTATGGAAGCATTACTAAAGTCAAGATGAAGACAAACAGACTTTATACCACATAGGATAGAGAACGTTGAGTGCAATAAACCAGACACAGCCTGAACATCACATGGTTTCCCTTATATGAGAAGCCCAAAATATAAACAAAGTACAAAATAAAAGATAGATAATCAGAAGTAGGGGGCTTTTCAAATGGGAAAGAAATCAAGACATGCAGGGACGGAGAGGGAGGGAAGCAAAAGGTGATTTAAAAAAGAACTGAGATCTGTTAATACATGGTCCAATTCCCCACAAGGAATGGAATCATCGTGTAATGCAAACACGCACTAACAAAAACAAACTCATAAAAAACTTATACTGCTACCTTAACAAGAACATGCCAAATGTTTTTCATAAGCTCTGCACCAGTTCTCCCAGCCCTCTGTTTTCTGTACTTGGCCCATGTACCTCACCTGTAATTCTCCAGGTTTCTCGGTGACCTTGTGGTACCTGGGTATCCCAAAGGCTCTGGCCACAGCACAACTTGGTAGTAGAGCAAGAGGCAGCAGAACCAGCACTGAGCTACATCCCCCATGGAAAACCAGGCCAGGGGGATGGCTAAAGCCATCCCTAGCTAAATGCATGTTGCCATTAGTTTACAACCCTGAGGAAAGGGTGATAGTTATTCTGCATTTAGAATGATTCTGAAAATGAGAGACAGATTGTGGTGTGTTTCCTTTCTTATTTTTTTATTAGGATAATATTGTGACACATAGTAAATACAGGCATTCTTGGTGAACTTGTGCATGTATGTAATACGTCTTAATCCTGTTTATTTCCCTTCCTCTTGACCTCCCCTACCTCTCAGCTCCTTCACTCTCAGAACCCTCTCCCCATCCTCTCAAAGAACCATCACTTTGATTCACTGATCCTTTGTATTTTTGTCTCAATTTCATTAATTTCCGCTGTGATTTTTATAGTTTCTTTCCTCCCATTCGCTTCTGATTTGGATTGTTTTTGTCTTCTGAGATGCTAGTTACTGAAACTTCTGCTGTTAAATATCAGCTCTTCTCTATGTGATAGACTTGACAGTTCATTTTTGACAGTTATTTCCTTGAGATGCATCATTAGGTTACTTATGTGAGATCACTCTGTTCTTTGATGTGTGCATTGGCAGCTATAATCTGACCTCCTAGAACTTTTTTCACTACGTCCCATAAGTTTTAGGATGCTATGGTCCATGGTCAGTTGATTCTAGGAACTTTTTTACTTGTCCCCAGATTTCTTCTGTGATCCATTGATTATTCAATAACATATTATTTAAACTCTGAATGTAGTTTCTATGGCTTCTTTTGCTCTTGATTTCTAGCTCTGTCCAGTATGATCCAATAGTATGCAGGTGATTATTTGAATTAGTTTGCATCTGTTGAAACGTGACTTAGGACCTAAGATGTGGTCTAGTTGGGGATATGTTCCATAAGCTATTGAGAAAATTGTGTATTCTGTTATAGTTGGATTAAGTCCTATGTGGTGGGCTTCTCTCAAATTTAACCATGGGTTAAATGACACCCAGTCTACTATACATTCACCGTACATTTTGCCAGGTGAAACAATGGTCTTGTCTAGTACAGGCAAAGCTTTGGAGAAAGTCTCCCCAAGTTGTTCTAGCTTATTTTAATTCTATTCTTAATGACATCATGTCATTAAAAATGAAAATCAAGGACAAATACTAAGCCAGAAAAGAAGCTAAAACGAGCTGTATAAAGTAAGCATGTCCCATCAAGGTGGACATATGGCTCCCTTAAGATAATCGCTGGGTGAAAATCAAAATATGACTCACAGAACAGGGAAGCAGAAACAGAAGAATGAATGAGACCACAGGAATGCTGAGAGGGTGGAGAGAACAAATGGTTCCGGAAGTTGTTCCCTGCTGGGTTCTACTTTTATTCCATTATACGCCGATATCCATCCACCTCCATTATTATGAGATAGTTTGACTAGGTCTTGATTTTCTTTTTTTTGAGACAGCATCTCACTATGCAGTTCAAACTGGCCTTGAACTCACTTTGTAGCTCAGGCTGGTCTTGAATTCGCAACAATCCTCCTACCTCAGCCTCCTGAGTGCTGGGATTACAGACATGTGCCACCATGCCTGGCTAGGTCTTGATTTAAAAACTAAAGAACTCACTTATGGTAGTACACTATAGGGACTAGAGTTCTATTCGCTGCAAGCAACAGAATATTCAAACTGGCCTCGGTTAAAGGGGAATGTATTGAGCCACATGACTACAACCTGTCTTCAAACTGACCTGGACCTAGGTCTCAAATGGCGTCACCAAGATTGGCAGCTTGGCTCTGTCTCTTCTGAAGGAGCCCCGCAGTCCAGCTCCTGACTGAGACTGTGACTCCTCGCAGTCCAGGCTCTACATGCACATACAGCATTTCTAAACCTCCTGTCACTGGTTTAGGAGATGGGGTCTGTGTCCTGACATCCTCTGCAAAGATCTAGAGATTTGCCGATTGAGTCAGCCAAGGTCACACATCCCCTCTGAACTCAGCATGCTGCCCATGAAAATGCCATAAACTGACGGACCTGAAGCCCGCAGGGTGCTTATCTGGTGCCCACATGGCTTCAGTATTGCCTGAGCCTCATGAGACAACCGTGCCAGATGTGCATGAAATGCTGCCCCTTTTCCTTGTGGGCACAGTGTCTCCTGTGACCAGGTGATGAGCTCAGCTGAAGGGGCTCAGAACACTGCCACCATGACATACAATTAATTTCCAGCTGGAGACATTTGAGAATCAACAGCTTTTTCTGAATTCCTCTTATCTGTGTAAAAACAGAGCCTCTCAAAAGAATTTAACTGCATAAACGCTTCCCCTTCAAGTTTAGTAACCAGGAAGGATCAACTCCTATCACTGGAGAGAAGCCTGTACCAGCGTAAGAATCACCTAAACAGGTGTGGTCACAAAACTGTCTTAACGCCCATCCATTCTCTTAAGGGGCATTTCTCATTCCCAAAAGTAACGTTTTCCATCAGTGTCCTTTCTCCCCCCAATTCCAGTAAGAAGTCATTTGTGTTCCCTCAAGTACCCTTCTCCTCTGCCTCTTCTCCTACTGAGATGGTACCTAAGCCCTAAATTCTGTCTCCTTGGGTTACATTTCTCTGTGAACTCTTAGGTATGCACAAGAGTAAACATCTGTCTTTTCTCTTGCTAATCTGTCTTTGGTTGTTTCATTTGCAGGCACCCAAACGCTAACCACAAGGGAGGGCAGAGAAAGTTGCCACTGGATGGAGGCAGAGGGAAGCGCACCCCTCCAAGTCAGGCCAGGAAACCTCCCACACACTCCTCGCAGTGGTTCCAAATTTACACACACATTTTCCAATAACTGAACTAAATATTTTCAAATTTTGGAGTTAAATGAATTCAAGGTAAGTGAAAAATTCAGTATCTGGGTTGCACTGTGTACCAATGGCCCAAAGCCACGCATGGCTGGTCCTTCGCTAATGGGCAGCAGCAGATTTTCTCCCTCAAATCCTGCACTTGCTTTGGCTGCCTTGCTGGCTTGATTATCTCTAGTATGTCGGGGGGGGGGGGGTGGAACTGGCCCCAGGTATGCAGTGCTAAGTACTCAGATTAGAGACTGCCCTAAAACCAGGAGAAAGCCCTAAATCCAAGAGTCCCTTTTTGTTCACCAGTGATTACAAAATCTACTGTCATTGTTGTCTCTTGATGCATAAAGGAGCAGAGCAATGGTGCTTAAGGGGAGGCTGAAAATGGGGCACGGGGCGCATCCTGGCAGACAGAGAACTGTGTCTCCCCAGGCCCCTGCGCCTGCGGGAAGCACTGCAGTGGGATCCAGGCTCAGCGCCATCAGGTGGGCGACCCAGCTCAGAGGAGGGGTTCGGGTGGGGTCTGCGGGGCGCTGGAGGGAAGGACGCTCCCTTCCAGTGCCCAGGCCGGTGGGCAGGGCACCCTGGCAGCTCGCCCCGGCACACTGAAGTGGGATCCCAGGGCCCCACCTCCCCTCCCCAGACACTTGCTGTGCAGGGGCCCCAGACATCCAGACCAGGCACCCTCCAGTGATGTGGCTCCCCAGGCCCAGCAGGCTGCAAAATGAGTTCCACGTCACCCCCAGCAGGCAGCATCCCTGGGCGCGTCCTCGGCACCTGGCAGCCCAGTGCCTCAGGATGGAGGGCCCAAGGTCTCCTCTGCCACCTGGGGAGCTGTGCACTCCTTCTGCAATGAAGGCTGGGCTCGGGTCGGGGAGGGCCCCTCCAGGTGTGCCTTTCCTGGGTACTCCCTCAGTGCTACTAGGTACTCCATCAGGGCCACTGGGTACTCCCTCAGGACAACCGAGTACTACCTCGGGACCACTGGGTACTCCCTCAGGCCCACCATGCTTTTCACAAGGCCCTGCGGTGTATTTTAGGAATTATTTTCCATCCCCTTTTTCTAAAGTTCCTGCGAACATGATTTACAGGTGTGCGTGCTCACAGATTTCCCCACCCCAGCCATCTTCTCCGAGGCCCTCACCCGGTGATTCGGGTGAGCTCTGTCCCTTCCGCAGGCTTTGAATCTGTTCCGGAAAATATGAGCTTAGCTCAAAGAGGGGGAAGCTAAACTCCTTAGGAAATCAGTCTTTCCTCCGGGGGACGCTTACAAGGAAGCAACTCTCACCATTTTTCACGTAGTATGAGAACCTCTGGCTTCTCTATTTGAGAAGGAAAATAGGAAACGCTCACGCTCAGGTGTTCCTAGTCACTGTGGGAGT
Organism: Dolichotis patagonum; assembly: GCA_004027295.1. Classification (NCBI taxonomy): domain Eukaryota; kingdom Metazoa; phylum Chordata; class Mammalia; order Rodentia; family Caviidae; genus Dolichotis; species Dolichotis patagonum. Next base: position 103,257 of record PVJX010000903.1, read on the forward strand.
GGGGACGCCTCACAGAGGTAAAGGCCATGAGGCCCGGGCACCGCTCTGCCCACTGCCCCTGGCAGGCTGCCCTCTCGTCCCCTTCTGACTCACAGTTAGCACTGCTGAGTGGTGTTTTCCTCGGGGAGTGGCATCCCAAGGGCTGTGAGCTGCGAGTGTGACAGAACAACCGTGCCAGACCAAAGCCGAGCGCTTTGTGCTCTGGGGCCCTTGACCAGGCCTGCGTCTGCAGCCCTCCAGTGCCTTCTGCTCTACCCGGCTGCGATGCGGCCAGGCAGGACGCCCAGGGCAAGAAGCCCTGGTGGAGCAACGCGAGACCTCTGGACCGCTGTGGCCTGGGGCTGGGACACTGCTCTCCGGGAGCAGTCTGCTCTGTGTGACTCCAGACAGGAAGTTTCCCCGTGAAGCATCCCAGAGCTTTCAGCAGGAGTTGGAAGCAGAGGGCACACAGCGCTCAGGCGGGCACCTCCATGCTGACCTTTGGTGCATAGACGGGATGGAAGAAGAAAAGGTGCAAGGAGAGTATTCACAGCACCCCAGGTCTGGCTGTTTCGGGGGCTTAAAGAAAAAGGGTAAATAAAAGAATCTCTGTCATCAAGGTAAGAGAGAAACATTCAAGTCAAAAACCACAATGGAACATCAGGACAAATCGAAATTGATTTTTAAAAATACTCTACTGGGCCGGGGATTTAGCTCAGCAGCATAAGCGCCTGCCTTGCAATCACAAGGTCGTCAGTTCCATCCCCGGTACCAAAAAAAAAAAAAAAAAAAACTCTATTGGTATATGTTTGTAGTACATAATAATTACTTTTTTTATTTGGGAAATTGACAGATATATAATTAATATATAAAAATATATATAATATGTAATATTATATACAACTGGTGTATATATAGTCGCTCCATGATTTTCAATCCCTTCACCAGCATTTTCCCCCCTCCCCTTCCTGTGTCCCTTTCTCAATCTCCAAAAATAATACAAAATAAAACAACCATAAAATAAAATATGATGCATCAAAGGCATTTTCACATGTGCTCTGTATCTTTCTGATTATATTTCACTGGGTTTGAGTTTTAGGACCCTGATGATTGTAGTAATGGACAGAAAAGAAAACAAAACCTTTTCCTCCATCTTCTGGATTCGGTGATCAGGCCCTGCACCTTGAGCTGGGAAGCAGCTGGAAGGAGAAAGAGGTTCTTCCGTGTGCATGGGGAGCCATACACATAGGAAACGCAAATTCCAAAAAAGGGGACAGAGCTTTGCACGTGTACACTGCTTTAACAAAGGGTGACTGCTTTGTAGAGAAACGACAGAGCCAGGAGAGGAGTTCTGAGCCACTAGCGATACACTGTAGGAAGGTTAATACGCCAGGCAAGGCATGCAGGATGAGGGTTAGCGGATAAAATCTGCAGAGCAGCCCGCGCTCGCGGCCAGCGTTCCGCCCCTTGAAGGCTATAAACTGCCCGGAAGGGAAGTTCATGGAAGTCCCCATTGCTCATGAGTTTCTGCTCTTGGACAAATGAAGCGCCAGGAAAATGCCTTGTCACCTGTCAGTTCTCAAAGGCCTCCAGTGCAAATGACCCAAATGATAAAGTGGAATATTCTGACCCCTCTCGATAGCACAAATGACTGTAACCTTGTCTTGAACTTACCTGGAAATGTGCAGACTCTTTAAAAGAGAACTATCACCATGAACACGATTGCTCTCTCATTCTGAAGGAATTAGCTGATGTGAAAAGCTCTACAAATACTAATTCCTACTCAAAAACAAAATCCACTCAAGAATTAGTCAAAGCAGAGAACTAATATGAATAATGGGAGATTACTCTTAGATTACATAACCAGGCCCCAAATACGCAGGGGATATTATATTTCACTAAGCAGTCTCAAATTCATTCAACAAACATGTATCCAGGACAATTAAGTGTCAAGCACTGTTCTAGAAGCAGAGAATAAAACATAACAAACTGCCAGCTGTCACGGGCTCACAGTTACCATCTCACTGGGCCTAGCTTGAAGCTACAAGGCTAGAAAATAGACAAAAAAAAAAAAAAAAAACTGGTTAGCCCAGCACGGCAGGAATTGGAGAGAAGGGAGGCCATTAGCTTTTAACCAGGCAAGGCGATGTATGCCTGTGATCCTAGAACTCAGGGAAGCTGGCAGAAGAATTGACGTTTAAGTCCAGCTTGGACAATCGGAGTGAGACTCTATCTGAACATTTAAATCAATAAAAATAAATAGAATGGAGCTCGGTGTGAAGGCCCTGGGTTCAATTCTCGGTACCACGCCACGAACACCAAAAACAAAATTCTGACTTGAAACCCAAACCCCCATGTACCCCAAATGGTGCTAACAGTGTGCTCTTCGGTGAGAGACTCCTCCGTCTCTGTGTACCGTTACATAAAATGGGGCTGGCAGAAGCTGAATTGTGTGTGTAACAGTGAAAACTTAATCAATTAAGGCCGCTTTGTGAAGTGCTTTCCAATCAAAAGGTTTTTACAGGGAATTGAATAGAATGGGAGGGAATCGAACTGACCCGACTGAAGGAGATGGCGGAAGTACAATTATACCCCAGGAATAGATCTGGGGTGGGAGCGCTTTCCTAATTATCACCCTCATTACCTAAGAACCGCTTAAAGATCGGATGCAAAGGACTTGTCATTTGTAAACCCCTTGAAGAAAATCAACTGCTTGCTGGTTCTAATGTAATGATAAAGAGCTTCCGTGTGTCGAGTGCTTATTACATGGCTGGTGCTTTATGCGTTGGGCTCTTTATGAGTCTAACAGTTTCACTGAACCATTATGAATTTCAAAGAAATAGATATTGAGGAAACCAGAAGGCAGATCAAAGCTGTTTTAAAATTCAGAGTCAGAGCCCTGCTTTATGGCCTTGGTGCATGGAGCCCAAAGCCTGCGATGCTGCTGGCCAGTTCCCCTCCTGCGGGGCTGCGGCACCGTCCCCTAGGTAGGAGCGTGACCCTGGTGTCTCTCTGCTTTCCGGCTGCCGTGGCATGCGCTGTCCTCTGCTAGGCCCTTCCACCACACTGCTTCCGCCTCAGATCAAATCCTCGAGAAACGCAAGCCAAAACAAACCTTCCTTCCTTTAAGACCAGTGGGTTTGGGGTATTTTGTCCCTGAGATGGGCAAGTAGGCAAGATGGGGTGGAGCCTGCCAGCCCAGCAACCCCAGGAATGCCGACGCTGCCGCCAGCCCAGGGCTCACTCTGTGTGAGGCAAACCCGAGCTAGAACCCACACAGCAGCGGAGTTAGCCAGCTTGCTCCAAGAAGCTGTGCCCAACTCAGATTTCCTCCCAGGCTCCAGTTAGCTCGGGACCCGCCTTCCGTCTATGCTTTTAACACAGAAGCACTCCAAGCTTCTAGGATGTGTTTCCCAAGCATATGCCACCTCCCAGATCCCCTTCCCAGCTCCTAGGGAGCTCCTAGGATCCTTGGAGACCTAGCACAGTCACCAGGGAGACGCGTCCCTCCAGACAGAGTGAGCATCCCTTCCAAACAAGGACCCTTGGCACTGGGCATGACCCTAGAACTAGCTACCTTGGGTGGCCAAGTGTTTTAGGGCTCATTTCCATCTCCAGATAAATGCTCCTTGCCTAATTTTAGTTTCTACTTGGGGTTTGGTTACTGCCAAAACCCACAAATGCTTGCCAAGTTGTCATGTACAGGGAAATTTAAATCACTTCCCGAAAGCTGTGTAGACTCTAAACAGAGCTCTCTGGGCTGCAGACCACCAGAACAGAGTATGCTAACCAGTTATCTAAGACCTGGAGGTAGGGGATTCCAACACCAAATTCAAAACACAGCTCTAAACAGAGCTCTCTGGGCTGCAGACCACCAGAACAGAGTATGCTAACCAGTTATCTAAGACCTGGAGGTAGGGGATTCCAACACCAAATTCAAAACACAGCTCTAAACAGAGCTCTCTGGGCTGCAAGCCACCAGAACAGAGTATGCTAACCAGTTATCTAAGACCTGGAGGTAGGGGATTCCAACACCAAATTCAAAACACGGCTAATCTGTCGAACCTGACACCCCAGTTCCCAGGAAGCAGATGGTAGTTACCCAAACAGGGAAGGAAGTCAGATGCAGAGGTTAGTGGGGGGATAGAAAGGTAAGCAGGAGGGAGGAGCAGAAGGAACAGACAGCAGAGAAAAGAAATACCTTCTTGGCATCTCAAAGAAACTTGACTTACACTGATTTGGGGAATTATTCATTGCATTCAACCTGAGTGGGGACACCAGTGAGTCAGAGAGTTTTCAAGCCACATGTCACTTGCTTTCCTGTCTCAGTGAGGACCTTGCCCTCTCCTCTGTGTCTCTTTCTCAAGCAGATCTTATTATTCTGGTCAGGAACTTTCTTAGAACAGTGGCGCTGAAAGACTGTGAGAAGTACTTTCAGGACTCAATGTCAAAGGAACTTTTCCCCTTCTTTTATCTTTCCCTTTATTAGATCTTAAATCATGAAGTTCTGCACGCACCATGTAACAAGATGTACCGTGCAGATGTGTTCTCTAAGTGAATTATACCCCCGCTGGTCCCCAGAGAGACCAAGCCATCGTATGAAAGATACAATCTTGGACTCCATCAACCTAAGTGTTGAAAGAGAGAAACAACAAAACCCCTGAAGTCTAAACTCCTGGAAGATCAAAATCCTGAAAATGTAATTATGGAAAACATTTGCATTTTTAAAGGTGATTTATTTTAGAAGCATGAAGAATATCATATAGGTCACTTTCAAAATAAAATAGGCAACAACAGTGCACATCTTCCTGAAAACAAAAATATTAACAGCACTCACCTGGGTACGACAGTTGTGACCAGGTTGAACCACATTTATGAAGAAATGGGTTGGTTGCAATTCTGAGGCTGAGACTTTTGCGCATTCCAATTTGTCACTGTAGACTTCTGAAATCTCCTGATGGACACCTAAGGCTTCCTACAAGATCTGTCAAACACTGCAACAGTATGTTTTGCTGCAGTGGTCACCATCGGGATCTGCTCTGGTCTCCAGTACCCTCTGCTGTGACCCCAAGATCTGCCCAGCGAGATCAACGAAACTCCAGTTGGCAGTTCTAGAAGCTGACTGAGAATGGGTTGCTCCATTGCTTATGTTTGAACCAAGCTGTTACACTGGCTTCTTCCAACACAGGCAGCTTTAATCCATTAGAAGGTCTCAGGGTTTCATTCCCTGGAAGGAGTGCCGAGGAGGACAAAGGGAGTGTTTTAAACTGGCATCTTTGTCGTTGCCATATGGCTTGGCCTTTCTTCTCCCCAGAATGCAGCCTCCACCACCACCATCTGCTGCTGCAAAGGGAAATTCTAGATTGCAAGATCTGACCTTTCAAGACTTCACTGAAGACATTTAATCCCTCAGGATTTAGACTTAAGGGAATTTGGTCTTTGGGATTCTAATATTCCATGTATGCGATTGATGACTGTCTCTAGGGATTACAATGGAATTCAAATCTTCATTGAAGGTAGATTTCAAATAGGATTTAAAGACAGAAAGAACAGGATTTGCAAATACATTAAAGAGTGAAGGGCTGAGTTTTGAGCCTGAGCAAGAGTCACAGTGGTGTCATTGTCCTGAGAAGAGATGATTGCAGGGGTCAGAAGACGGCAGGAGAGAGGGGAGATTCACAAGTGAGGCCCTGTGCGTCGTGAGAGGCAGGCAGCGGAGATGGTACCCGGAAAGCAGTGCGTCATCTGCCATAGAGGACGCTCCCTCCAGAGGTCCCCCTGTGGGTCTGCAGCAGAACCATGTGTCCTGTGAATGAGCGTCACGACTCAGCTTCCACCCTGCAATCCGAGCATTGACTTTTCCAGGTTTTTGCAGGTAGTCCTTGTCCTGTACTGGACTACTTAATTTAATTTTGGTTTCTGCTCTATTTTCTTTTAAGAATGACTGTTCCAGCTGGGGATACAGCTCAGCAGCACAAGCGTCTGCCCGGCAAGTGGAAGCACAAGGTTCTGAATTCAATACCCAGTACCAAATAAATAACTAAATAAAGAATGACTGCTCTGAATTGAATTAGCCTACCAGCAACAAGGAACATTATCACCCTTCGGCAGTGTAACCATGCATGTTAATGAATCTCTGCATATTGAACCACCCTTGCACTGATGGAAGAAATCCTACGTAGGACTGAGACATCCACTCAGTATTCTCTTTGGAATTTTCATATCTGTGTTCATCAGTAAAATTGGGATTGATAGTTATGTTTTTCTGTTATCTTTTTAAAGCTTTGACATTGTGCTTGTATTAACTTTATAAAGACAAATAAAATAGAGAAATATATATCATTCCATAATCTAGAACAGTCTCATCAATATAGAACTTTATTATTTAAAACACTTGTGGCAGGGAGTGTGACTTAGTGCTAATGTGAGCCCCTGGATTCAATCCTCAGCATCAATCAATCAGTCAATCAATCAGGTATATTTTAAGAGTAAAATCTCCTGAGCCTGGTGCCTTTTGGATGGCAATTTTTAATAATGTTTCCAATTTATCTTACCTTGTCGATATTTTCAAGGTTTTCTGTCTCTTCTTGGATCATATTTAATAATGTGTATCTTGATTAAAATCTTTTTTACACTTTTAAGTATATTTCTTTTAAGTTGCTTATCCAACCCATTTCACATAGATATTGAAACAAAACTCTGAGACTGGATACTTTATAGCATAAGGGATTCACTTAGGTCGTAATTCTGGCATCTTGAAAGCATGAAGAGCACAGTGCTGGTGTCTTGCAAGGGTCCTGGCTGAGTCACAAGAGGGCAGAGAAGGAGAGGGGGAAAGGGTGCGTGGAGAGGAGAGTGTCAGGGTGACAGCGGGCTGGCTTCCGTCAATGCAGTCCCTGGAGTACTAACCTGGTCCGGTGAGAACCAGAACACCCAAGGCACAGCACCAATCCATTTTAGGACCAAGTCCCCCTCGTTACAGGACCTACTGTGTCAGTGACATTGCACTGGAAAGAAGGTCTCAGTGGGAGTTTCAGTGGGGACACATCATGTCCACACCGCAGCACAGCTTACAGCACTTTCTTACACATTTAAAATCATTCTTCTGTACTTTAAGTATGTATTCCTATCTCATGAACTTTAAGCCCCTCCTATTTCCTTTTAGCATATATGACTATTCAAGTTAAGTTATGAAGGCACCTCAAAAGAATGCATTATCCTCTCAATAAACCTTTAGGTATACCTCATATATTTTGTCCTCCTTTTTTATTAATTTCAAAATAGTTTTTATTACCAATTTTGTTTCCTCTTTGAATGAAGGGTCATTTAGAAGAATGGTTCTTAGCTTCCATGGGTTTGTTCTTTTTCCCTCACAGCTAACATGACAGTGTTGGGTCACAAACATAAGCTTCAGACACCTACAGCAGAATGAGAGTGCTGGTAAGGAAGCCTGCTGTGGCCGTTTCTGAGCAGATGTGCCTCTATTTACCAGTCCACCCCCTCGCTTTACCAGCTATGGATTCCCAGACAGGTGACAACCTCGAGGCTCAGTTTCCTTGCCTATGAATTTCAGGGTGTGCCAGAGCTGCTGATAGTAACAGCCACATTCCAGCATGATGGAGTGATCTCGGGATTCAAGTGAGGACGTGGATATGCTGTCAGCACTGTGGTAGTTGGCCTCACCATGCCACACGGACTTCTCCATTGAAAACCAGATGATCTGGACAGGAAAGGGAAGTGGGTGGTTTTAATGTCTGCTTTCCCAGCAAAGAGCAACCAAAGCTGATTTGCAGATATAAGACAGCACACTGGTGGGAAGTCAGGGAATGGAAGTCACTGATGCTGAACAAAACAGGACCTGATGCAGATAAGAAGCCAGGGGGGACCAAGGCCAAGGGAGTACCAGGGCCAGTTTACATCCCAGGTGGGGCCACCTGAGATATTCACACCACACACAACCAATGCCACCAGCATGCCCGAGAGGGCCCGGTGCTCACGGGCCAGGGAGTCTGAGCATGGGCCTCTGTCCCTTCCTGACCATCGGTGTGACTGTGAAGTCACTCATAGTCCCCAGGTCATATTCTTCTCATCCACGTCATGGAGAACACCATGCACGTAGCCCTCAGGACAGCACTTGTCACAAGGTGTACACGTACTCAAAGCTGAAATAATTACCAAGCAACAAACCATTTGTACTGTGACTTCTCCTCCCAAATATCCCTGACCACAACAAAATACATATGTGAAAGTGTTTTGTGAGTTAATTTTTATTATCATTTCTTTTGGTGAAACCCCACCAGACATCCCAAACTTAAACAAGCACACAGAGACATACGGAGAAGTTGAAAGTAGAAGAGAGATAAGGAGATTTTAACAACAGGAGAAAGGAAGCAGAAAGATTACCATTTCCCCAGGCAGCAAAGGCAAGGCTGCTCCTGCTGTTGAAGTGTTGAAAGAATAAGGAAGAAGAGTTGGAGGAGGAAAAAGAGGAGAGGGGACAGAAAAGGGACAGGGGGATGGGGAGGGGAGAGGGGAAAGTACAGGAAGAAAAAGAGCAGGAAGAGGAAGAGGGAAGGAGGAAAAATGATGGAACAAAAAGGAAGCAAAGGAAAGGGGAGCAAAGGAAAGGGAGAGGATGTTTGCCCATCACTCTTTCAGCCCCGAGCACTGTGGAGTTCAGTCCTCCGGAAAACAGACTACATCCTGGGCCTATCTAAACTCAGAGAGAGCCCACAGGGGTCTGCACGGGTGGCAGGGACTGGAAGAAAACCCCAGCTCACAGTGCATAACATTCCTCCCCTCCAAGATGTCCAGCTGAGTTCCCCATGTGGGGTCTGGCTTGCTCCCAGGAGCACCCTCAGTGCTCAGCCCCTCCTGCCTCTCTTCCCCCCAGCTGGCCCCAGACTCTGCAGGCTCCCAGCCTGGCAGGACGATGCAATCTATCACAAGCACTGGACACCCGAGCTGTGTGCATGCATCCCCACCTCGGGCAGGGGGCTGCAGGCTAGGGAGCCAGGCAGCGCTCGTGGAAGGCCCATGGGTGCTTTCTCCTTTGTGCGGTTTGGAGTTTGCTCGCCCTGACGTGCTCTGTGTCTCAGGCTCAAACACTTGCCTTCACACCGCGCTCGAAGGCGCTCGCCTGCAGGCCACACATGCGCACACAGTGTTTTCTGCACACTCGTGCACAGCAGCATGCTCACACACGCCCACGTGCACACCCACAACTCAGTCCCCGCACTCATTCCCGTGGCCACCTCAGCCTCCACAGCGTCTCACAGAGATGCAGCGAATTCTAACCCTGAGGAGCCCAGATTTCTGGAGGTGCAGTGGGGAGAGAGGTCTGCATCCACACGTGTTGAGGGGGAAAACAGCTCTGAAACCATCTCCTTGGACCTGTTTTCCTTCCAGCCACAATGCCCAGCTCTGACCCGGAAACGTTTCACGAAGGGGCCACTTGGGGGAAAGCGCTTCAGAGAAACAAGCTGCCGCCCTGCCCCTCCCGGAGCTCCGGACACATTTCCAGACGGCTTTAAGGCCTTGGCGTTGGGGTGGCTTGTTACCCAGCAACAGGTAAGTGACAGGAATGGCCTAAGGGACCCGATGAGGGTCTCTGAGTAAAAGGGTGATGTGCACAGGGCCTCCGCTCGGTGGTACACGTTACTGTGGCGCTAGGGAGATGCATTTGAGAATACTTGCTTATGTATCTGTGGATACGTCTTCCAAAATCCCCTCCACAAACCAGATGTAATTGTCCCTGTTTTAGAGAAGGGACTGATGGTGAGAAACCTAAGGTCAAAGCCTAGAAAATAACTGAGGTAGCCACTAGACAGCCAGGGTGGGTGATTCCAAAGGCACATCCTTCAGGTGCATCGTGATGCCCCTAACTACGACGGTGTGGTTCTTCGGTGCTCTGTAGCCTGGTGACGTTAGACATTTCTAGTGCCGGAATGAAGAGGTCACATGGAAAAAAAGAATTTACCAAGCTAAGACAGTCAAATCCCAGGACCCGAGGCGCCTTCCGCTCACTGCTGCAGGGCGCAGCAAAGCCCAGTGAGGGCTCCACCCGGCGGCGGCTCAGCGCACTTTCTCCGGTCCGTGAGCCTCGGGTCTTCCCAGCTATTCCGCTGTGAACGTCTTTGGGACTTGTCTGATTTCCTTCCTTCACAATAATGAAAGCTTCCTGGGATTTAAGTGGTGTGAAATCCACCAAAATTAACTAAGTCCTTTCTCCATTATTTCTCCATGAAAACAGGCTAAGTCCTGGACGATCAACCCCACACGGCAAAACAAAAATAAAATGTTCCCTCTACAAACACTTGGAAAAATTCTTGTTGTTTTGGCAGCTTCTGGCGCCAAAGCCCAGCCCCTGAATCTAGGCCATTGGACCAGACATATGCCTGGTCCACCGTGAGACCCGCAGAGGGTCTGTCGGGCCAGGAGGCCATTGTTCTCTTCCAGAGCCATTTGCCTGGCACCTGCGTGCTGGACGGCCTTGCGGCCCAGGGAGGGATTTCCGTGCCAAGCTTCCCATCCGTCTGGCCCGGGGCTCACTGGTGGGAGGAAGAACAGGCTTGGCTGTGCAGCGGTGACCTGCCACAGCCCTGTCTCCAGCCCCGGCTGGGTGACCTCAGAGCAGGAGATCATTGTCTCTAAATGCAAAGCTTCTGATCTGCAAAATAAAAACCACAGGCCAGGTGTTATAATCTCTGCGCTCTGACAGACTGAGGCAGGAAACTCACAGGGCTGAACTGAGCCTGGGGAACTTAGCAAGACCTCAAAAAATAGCTGGGAGCATAGCTTAGTGCAAAGACCCTGGGTTCAATCCCCAGTGCCTAAATATAGGTAAAATCAAGAGGCTTTGATACTGTCTTAGGATCTCACTAAGAGACACACCACAGGGTACTGGCTGACAGCACCTGCTACAAGCCAAGGAGCAGGGACATGTGACAGGAAAGAGACCACTTCCCCTTTTCCTACTCGAAGAATCTCCTACTTTCAGCTGATCACAAGGCCACCAGAACAAAGACTACTTTCTAGGCACCGCCGTCACTAGGTGTGGCCACCTGATGAAGTCCCAGACAATGGAACGTGAGAGTGGGGAGCATGTCCCTTCCAGGAAGACTTCTCCCAGGGAGCCTGCCTTCCCTTCTGAGTCTTGTCCTCATTCCTGTTGCTGAAATTAGACAGCAAGGCTGGCGTCCCAGCAGCCACTTCAGACCACGAGGCAGCGTCCTTGGGGTGGCAGAGAAGATGACAGAAGTCCAGGCTGCTGACGGTCACAGAGGCGCCAAGCTTGCCCACTTCCTTTAGTAACAGAAAAACAAACTTTCCTCCGCTTAAACCACAATCGTGTTAGGTTTTTCTGTCACACGTAGCTGAACTTAAGCTTTATTACTATTAAAAGTGAACGTGCTCTGTGATAAATTTGCTCTCAATATATGTTCAAAATGTATTTTCCAAGATTGTTTACTCCTAGTCCCTTAACAATGAAATATGTCTGATCCGTCTGCTGAAGAGCCCTCCCCCTTCTTCACGCAAGGCTACTGCAAAGCAACAGGCTCGCTGGTCTACTTCCAGCCCTCCACGCTCATGAAACATTCCAAGCATCCCAGGGGGTTTGGAACTGGAAAGTCCAATTGTGTCTACACTTGGGATTGAACCCAGGACTTTTGCACTGAGCTGCGTCCCCACCCTTGCTTATTTCTCTGAGACAAGATCTCATTAAGTGGCTAACTGGATTTGAACTCGTGATCCTCCTGCCTCAGCCTCCCAGAGTGCTGAGATGACAGGCACATGCCACCACACACAGGTGAAAAGCTCAGTTTCAAGGGAAAGATAAGCTTTGAAGAATTTGTCCCCTCCAACCCCGTTGTGTTCATTTGTTAACAATGCCTGAAATATTTTAATGTTTGCCGTGTGCTAAATGGTGCTGTACTTGCCAGGAGTGGAGGCACAAGCTTGTCATCCCAGGACTCTGGAAGCTGATGCAGGAGGATCTCCACGAGTTTGACATGCTGGGCTTATGGTTCCTGTGCTCGGGGTGAGAGACCAGCTGCCTGCTGAATCGGCTGCTCGGCCAGGCCCGGGAGGTCCCAGGCCCTTCCTCTCCGTATCTCTGTGTCCAGGTCAGATGGATGCACGGGCAGCTGGTCTGCTTGGGCTGCAGCGTGGAGAGAAGTGTGCCCCTCTGGCAACTCCATCCTGACAGAGCTCTCCCTAGCAGAGACCTTCGAGCTGAAGCCCCTGAAGTGACTCTGTTCCCAGCAAACCTCTCCAGCTGGAGGCGGGATTCGCATTAACAGCTGCTCACATTTGATTTATGACAGCTCGTTTCAGACCCCATCGATCTCTCCAGCACTGAGAAAGCTGAACTCGGTACTGGTTCCTGAGAGTAGTTTGAATCATGTATTCAGACTCTCCATCATTTTAAAAGCCCTGGCTGCAGGCGGAAGGAGAAAGTCCATGCTGTTGTGTAAATTTATCACCAGCTTAATTTGCAATTTGTACTTGTCTCCACTTGAGTTACCTGGACTTCTGGTTAGGTGCCAAAGTCCAACTCCTGACTCGGGTTCTGTTCCCTGAATCTCACTTTTAAAATTCTGGGTGGGTTAAAAATACCAGATAAGTATTTGGTCTCTGCATTGAACTCTAGAATAACTTAGTCGTAGATGGAACTGATAACTGTGCAGACTTTGGTCTCAAAGTCAAACGAACTATCCTGAAATACAGATGCTCCAAATTCACAGCTGAACAGAGAAGGAGCTTAGTTCAGAGGTAATCAGAGAAACTCCACTAAAACACAGGTAACTGGAAGAAGGAGGGGCATACACCCTGAAAGTAAAATCAGTCTGACTTGAGAGACTCATAGATCAACCCAAACAGAAAAAGAACTTACAGCCAGCCAGCCCATCGGGACAACTGCCCGCCATGCTTGGAGCCTTAAAAGAAAAGGGAAGGAAAAAAAGGAGACATAAAGCAATGTGGCCAAACCAAGCCACACAGGACAGACATGAGATGTAAGGTCCCCTGTCCCTTCTGCCTTCCTCCAAACAGAAGACGCCACGGTCCTGCTGTAAATTCTGCCGACACAAACTGCTCCCTCCCCAGCAGTTGTCTGGGTTTACTTTTTTTTTTCCTTTTTCTTTTTTTTTTTCTTTTCCTTTTTTGTTTCTCTTCTTCCCATTCCTCTTGTGCACCACAGCACTAACTGGAACCACCAGGAACAAGATTAAAGATTACAGGAACAGCAAAGCCCTCCCCAGTCACTTGTGGTTAGAGAGACGTGGGGAATTAAACAGCCTGGGCAGTCCCAGGCTGTCCCACGCTGCTGGGAGAGAGCAGAAGAGCACCCCACAGCACCCCTCTATCACTCCTGAGGAGGTTACAGACTACTGCAGAGGCAGGTGCAGGTGTAAAGATAAATATGACCATGTTTCCAGGAACGGCAGCAGAGGGGATCATGGAGCAAGGCAGGCAGTAAAGTGCAGGGGAAAAGCATGGAGCCAACAGTAGGAAAAAAGCATGGCAGAGATAAACCAGTGCCTGTTGGCCGTAACCATTGGTGCAGATGGCCTCAACTCACCAATACAAAGAAACACAGGGAGAGAGGATCAAGAAATAAGATCCATCAATATCAGTATGCAAGAAACACATTAACTCAAAAGGAAATTCATAGATTGAAAGTCAAAGGAGCAAAAACAATGCTCCATGTGACAGGGAACCCAGAAAAAAGCAGGAGTAATTTGCCTGTCAACCACAGAATGCATAAGATAGATATGGTATTTTTATATGATGGAAAGCTACTCAGCTATAAAGAAGGATAATCAAGAGGCTCTTTTAGGTAAATGGATGCAACTTGTGTCATGCTCTTGGGCGAAATGGTTCAGACTCATATGGGTGAACATCGTATTGTCTCCCTAGTATAAAAAACTGAAGGAGTTGGTGGGATCCAAAATGTACAATAGATATGGTGAAAGTGAAAAGGGAAGAAATATCTAAAAAGGGAAGGTGTTAGCCATTGTTAATTCTCTATTATTTTGTTTTTTAAAGTCCTGTATCATTTTCATTGTTTTACTTTGATTGGTTTTATTCTGGTTTTTTTTTTTTTTTGGTTTGATTTTATTATATCTGATCATGGGCAGCTATTTTGAAGATAACAATGGCACTATGACAGCCATTGTTGATTTCCTATTCTTTTGTTTTGAAGTCCTGTATTTCTTTCTGTATTCTGCTCTTATTGACTTTATTCTGTTTTATTTTGTTCAGTTTTATTCTCTAAAAAATAAAAAAATTTTAAATAAGAATAATTGGTGTCAATGAAAAAAAACAGGACTCAACGCAAATGACATTAAAAAACTATTTGCAGAAGTAATAGCAGAAAATTTCCCAAATATGGGAAAAGAATCTAACATACAGATAAGTGAGGCATATATAACTCTAATTAGCCATGATCACAATAAATCTATAACTAGACATACAATAATCAGGATCCCAGAAATTCAGCACAAGAACAGAATATTAAAAGTTATCAGATAAAAGAACCAGATCACCTATAAAGAAAAGCTCATCACAGTTATTGAAGACTTCTCAACACAAACCTTTAAGTCAAGAAGAGTTGGAGTATTTCACACCCTGAAAGAAAACAATTTCCAACCGAGATTGATGTACCCTGCAAAACTGTCTTTCAAAATTAACAAAGAAATAAGATACTGCCACAAAAAAGAACAATTGAAGAAATTCATGATCACCAAACCAACTCCACAAAGAGTATTGAAAGATATTCTAGACAGAGATAAAAAGAACTACAATTCCAAGAACAACATCAGAAAGAAACCACCAGGAAGAGCAAGTAATTAAACAGAGGGGGAAAGCAAGGAAGCAACAGCAAAAAAATAACATGACAAAGATAAACCAATACATAACAGCTATAACCATCAGTGTAAATGGCCACAGTTCACCAATCAAAAGAAACAGATTGGCAGAATAGATAAGTAAACAACAATATGCTGTATAAAAGAAACACATTTAACTTAGAAAGAAACTCATAGACTGAAAGTCAAAGGATGTAAAAAAATATTCCATGCAACAGGAACCCAGAAAAAAGTAGGGGTAGCTATTGTGTTTGCAGACAATGTAAACTTCAAACCAAGAATGATCAAAAGAGATAAAGAAGGTCACTTATATTTGCTAGGATGGGGGAAAAGGAACCCTTCCCTACTGTTGGTGGGAGTGTAGACTGGTGCAACCACTGTGGAAATCAGTGTGTCAGTTCCTTTCAAAACTAGGATTAGAGGTTCCATTCAATCCAGCTATCCCTCTTCTGGGTATTTTCCTGGAAAAATTAAAAACATCATACAACAGTGATATATGTGCACCCATGTTTATAGCAAGACAATTTGTAATATCCAGATCTTGGAAACAACCTAAATGCCCACTGACTGAGGAATGCATAAAAATGATATGATATTTTTATACAATAAAATACAACTCAGTCATAAAGATATACTTGAGACTTTTATAGGGAAAAGGCTACAACCTAAAACCGTACTTATAAGTGAAATAATCAGACTTGCATGTGTAAACATTATATTGTCTCCCCAGTGTGAGAAACTGAAAGAGTAAAGCCTAAAATGTACAAAAGATATCGTTAAAGGGAAAGAAACTACTCAAAAGGAAATAACTGGAATGGGGAAAGGAGAAAAGAAGGAAGGGAAAAGAAAAAATATAATTCTGGGCAATAAAGGCAAAGCAGGAGGCATCTCAATTCCTGACTTGAAACTGTACTACAAAGCCACAGTGATAAAATCAGCATGGTACGGGCAAAGATATAGACCTGAGGATCAATGGAACAGATTAGAAGATGCAAGTATAGGTACAAAGACACTCAACCACCTGATATTAGACAAAGGGGCTAAACAGGTTCACTGGAGGAAGGATAGCCTCTTTAATAAATGATGTTGGAAAAATTGGCTCTCCACATGCAGAAGACTGAAACTAGATCCATGCCTATCACCATGCACAAAATTAGAGTCTAAATGGATCAAAGATCTAAACATTAAAACAGAAACACTAAATCTACTAGAAGATAAGGTAGGTAGAAATCTTGGAGACATAGGGGTAGGCAGAGATTTCATGAACAAAACGCAAACTGCACGGGAAACATTTCAGTGAATCAAAAACTGGGATCTCATATTATTGAAAAGTTTCTGCACTTCAAAAGAAATCACCAGCAGAGTGAAAAGAAAACCCACAGAATGGGAAAGAATTTTAACCAGCAACCCCTCAGACAAAGAACTTATATCAAGAACATATAATGGCCCTGAAGCAAGGCCAGCAGATTGCTGTAGCTGCTGGTTTCAAACAGGAGCCTAAAGAGAATTCTTTCTGTGGTCTGATGGCCATTTCAGAACTTTGGAATGGAATGGTCAATTCATCAGAAAGAAATAGCAGGTAAGTGTGGCGGACTTTGGGGGGCCTGCAGGGGAGAGACCCTGGCGCCTCGGGACCTGCACCATGCGGTTGACACAGGGTGCTGGGAGAACGAGGAGCTCATCCCCTCTCTGGGGGGCAGCTGAGTGTGTGGCAGACTTTCAGCGGCCTGAAGGAGAGAGACCCTGGTGTGCTGGGACCTGCACCGTGCGTTGATTTGGGGTGTCGGGAGAACAAGGAGCTCTTTCCCTCTCTGGGGGGTGGCTAAGAGTGTGGCAGACTTTCAGCGACCTAAAGGAGAGAGACCCTGGCGCCTTGGAACCTGCACCATGCAGTTGACTCTGGGTGTCGGGAGAACAAGGAACTCCTCCCCTCTCTGGGGGTCGGCCGTAATCCTGCTGGTGGGCAGGCTGAGAATCAGACATCTCATGTCATCCTGTCCCATGCCCCCCCTTAGCAAGTGGGAGCCAGTTAACTACACATCTTGTGAAAAAATTGGCTATGGTATTTAGTATGAGCTTCCCATATGCAAGGATATGGACAACCATTTGGAAGAAAACAAGAGACAATATGACAGATAGTGAAGAACCCTGGTTCTATAGCTTTGAAATTTATGCTTTCTTAAGTCCCATTCTGTTCTGCTTTGTTGTGTTTAATTTTACCCCCTTTAAAATTAAATTAAATTAAATTTAATTTAAATATATATATATATATATATGAAAGTACTCTAAAGGGTATAACTGAATGTATGTTTAAGTGTATAAGATAGATGAGCACATTACTGTTTTTGTTGGATTGTTGAGCAGAACTGTTAACAGTCTCGCTGTTTGAATGTCTACTTTGTGTGCTTTAATTTTGTAACTTGAACAACTATTTCCAATGATGACAGTACGTAACCTCTCAAGTGGCGATTTCTTAGTGTTTTTGTTTTTGTTTTATTGTTATTGTGGTTCTTTCATTTTTTTGCCTTTGGAATTCTGTATTGTTGCTACCCTTTTTCTGTTTCGTTGGGTTGTTTTCTTTTTTGTTTTTTCTCTTTAAATAAAATTAAAAGAAAATAAATTTCAAAAAAAAAGAACATATAAAGAATTGAAAAACATCACCCCCCCAATTCAAAGACCCTCTCCAAAAATAGGCAGCTGAGATGAACACACAGTTCTCAGATAAAGATATACAAATGGCAAACAAATACATGAAGAAATGTTCACCATCACTGGTCATTCGAGAAATGCAAATTAAAACAACACTGAGATATCATCTCACTCCGGAGAGAATAGCTGCCATCAAGAAATCAACTGATAACAAATGTTGGCAAGGCTGCAGGAAAAAGGAACACTGCTTCACTGTTGGTTGGTGGGAGTGCAGACTGGTGCAACCACTATAGAAATCAATATGGAGAATTCTCAGAAGACTAGGATTGGAAGCTCCATTCAACCCAACTATTCCACTCCTGGGTATTTTCCCAGAAAAACTGAAAAGTTCGTATCACAGTGATATATGTACACCTATGTTTACAGCAGTCCAATTTGTAATAGCTAAATCTTGCAAACAACCAAGATGCCCATCAACTGCAGAGTGGATGAAAAAGATGTGGTATTTTTATACAATGGAATACTACTCAGCTATAAAAAATGATGATCTTGAGGCCTTCATAGGGAAATGGAGACAACTTGAGACTGTCCTCATTAGTGAAATAAATGAGGATCATATTTATAAATATCACATTGTTTCTGTAGTGTAAAAAGTAATAAGCACTGTAGGAGTAATAAAACCCAAAATGTGTAATTGCAACTGTAAAAAAGACAAAAAGAAAGTGTTTTAAAGGATATAACTGCATGTGTGTTTAAGTATGTATGATAGATGACCATACTGACTGTTTTTGTTAGAATGTTGAGCAGAACTGTTAACAGTCTCACTGTTTGAATGTCTACTTTGTATGCTTTAATTTTGTAACTTGAAAAACTATTTCCAATGATGAGAGTATGTAGCATATGAAGTGGCGATTTCTTAGTGTTTTTGTTTTTGTTGTTGTTGTTGTTGTTTTGGGTTGTTTGTTTGTTTTTGGTTCTTTTAGTTTTTTCCCTTTGGAATTCTGTATTGTTGCTACCACTTTTCTGTTTTGTCTGGTTTGGTTCTTTTTCTCTTTAAATAAAATTAAAATATATATATATAAATATATATATATGAAATAGCTAAGATAATTATACTACTAATTTCTATTAGTTCATTGAAAAAAATAGTTTGTGTTCATATTTTTGTTCAATTTTTCATGCCTATATCTGGTTATCTGAGTAACTGCTCTTAAGATAACAATATGCAATCTATGAACCACTGTTAGTCCCCTATTACCTTGTTTTGAAATTGTTTCATTGTTTTTGTTTTTCTCCTTAAAATAAATAAATAAAATAGAAACCCCTATAAATTCCCATCGTCTCGTTTGGAATCCTATATTGCTGTTGTTTGTTGTTGTTGTTGTCATTTTGGTTTTGTTGCTTTTTGTTTATTTACATCTTGGTTTTTCTGGGATTTTTCTCTTTAAAATAAAAAAAAAATACAAACCCTCTCCCCAAACAGTACTAGTGTAAAAAGTCCCTCGTACCCTGAGACCAGGGGACGGGTTGAACACGTAGATGGTGCCCTAAGCCGTTCATCAGTTGAGAGCTTCTCAGCGGAGGACCTGGGACACCTTGGTGAGAGAAGGGAGGCTGAGTCCTTCGGGGCGCTGGGGTAGTATATTCGTCTTCCCTGTCCGCGGAGTCACAAGCATCTCCCTGTGCAGTAAAATAAGCCCGGTAAACTGCAGCCAGTGCCGCTGCGTGGGTTGCAATGCACCCTAGAGGAATGAGCCGTCTCCAGCCTTGCGACAGTTGTCCAGAAGTACTACAAACTGTCAGGGCAGCCTTGCCCTTTCAAACCTAGCATGGACAGTCGTTCTGTTCGGAGGCATGCAGGCTGCGCTGGACGTCTGTGCGTTTATCAGCTCTGGATGAGCCGTGGGCCCTCCACAGGCCGTTAACAAATACTCCAAGCTCACCACATCGGTGATGCTCGAGCTGCGTGGAAAAACGCATTCATTGATTCACCTAGATTTGAACCAAGGCAGCATCATGTGCAGGGGATTATTCTGACTGCAGACTGTACACCAAGCAAAGCCGCTGACCTCACAGGGCCTACACGCAGTGTGAAGACACAGACAGTAAGGAAAAGGCCCGAGCCAGCGTCCTGTGCGTGCCAAGTACCAGCTGCAGGACCCAAGCCCCACCGTACGTTACCAACTGAGGGGTGCTCACCACTCATCCGTGAATTGGGGGTCCCTACGGCTGCAGGTAGGTGGCTGGCCTCACTGAGCTGCGCCAAGGGTACAGGTGAATGAAAGCTAGGTGACCTTCCATCTCTAGCCAGTCTTTCTATCCATGGGGCTCCATACTTACAGATTTGGTCACTGGAGATCCAAAATATTTTGGGACAAAATGCCTCCATGCTGAACATCTATAGATGTTTTTCATGCCATTATTCTCTAAATAATATAACAACTATTACATAGAATTTACATTTTAGTAGGTATTGTAAGTAAAGTATACAAGAGGATTGTACAGATTATATGCAAACGGTATGCTGTTTTATAAAACCCACAGATTTTATAAAATATGGTATCCATGAGGAGTCCTAAAACTTTTCTGAGTATCTCCCATAGATACTCAGAAAAGACTGTATTTTCTTCTCAGCTCAAACCCTTTCCCCATTCCCTTCCTGAGTTGTAGAGACACATTACCCTTGCCAAGTGGGCCATGTGAGACTTGATCAGGAGAGGTCGGGGCTCCAGTTAGGTCTGGATTCTGCCCTAATGGACAACTTCAGAATTTGTTCCTTCCTGTGTCACAGCTCTGGGGCAATGGGCCCTCTTACGTCGTCTTTCTGTTCTCTATAGCTCACTCTGACTCTTCGGTAGGTAATGCCCTGATGCATTCACATGCACCCAGGATTTGTTTTAATCAAGCATAATAAGACACACAGACGCGGAAAGCCTTGTCAGGAAGCAGAAGTGCATACTCACAGATCCCCCAAAACGGGAGTCTGGTAATCCAGGGCCGCGGGGAAGCACTGTGTTTGGCCAGGAGGCAGAGGAGAGAGACGAGAGCCTCTACTGATGTTTTCATGAACAGGACTGAGATGTGTAGGTAGATCAAGTGAATGATTTAAGTGTGCTTGGGGACAGAGGGGTGGCTCGTGACCCTGTAACACTTCACCGTGGGGGGATTTATAGGAGGGCTCCTCATAGAGGAGATGGTTAGAGGTGCGGGTTTTGATTGGCTGGTTTGCATAACAAAGGCACACTCATAGTGAAGGCATTTGCCCTCTCCAAGAATCAAGGAGCTTCTTGAGAGGAAGCTGTTCTGGATCAATGCCCCAAACCCTAGAGCATCAGGATACAGAAAAAATGAAACTATAGTCAATAAACCTCATAGAGTTAATAGTCTTCATATTAAGTCTTACTAAATCAAATTACCATATGGTGTCTGTCTCCTGGCTGAACTAATACACAGTGCTATTTTTAAAACACTGTAATAATCATCGTTATTTTTTCTTTAATTCCCAACTCAAAACATTTGACACATACCTCTCTCAGCACCTCAAATTTCTTTTTTTCTCCACTGTAAAACTCTGAAAATATGCATGCAGAAACTGGCAGATGATCGTATTATTTCTAACAGTTTCATTTTGGGGAACTTGTACCAATCTAATGTAGGCAATAATCGGGGCAAAAGATGTTTATCACAGAAAATGGTGTCTCAGCGTCATCCTGTCTTTCACAAAATCTTATGACAATGGGTACTATATTTTTTGTATTTTTTTTATCATTTGTCTACTCTGACTTTTGCACTCCCAGCTCCAGCAGGAATGTGAGCCCCATGGGGGCAGAGACCACCTCTGTCATCTTCAGTGTCGATCAGTGAGACTGGATAAGGTCACAAGGGTTTCAGGGTAGAAGACAGATGAACCCTAGGAAAGAGTAGAAAGTGTGACGGATACCGTGATCCTTTAGGGCACTGGCATTGTGCAGCCGGAGGGCTTTGCTGAGCAGACACCCACCCAGGTACCTCTGCTGCCCTTAGGGCATGAGAGTAAAAGAGAGCAGAAAGGTGCAGCTGGTCAGGAGGGGCAGAGACAAGCCCAGCCCTGCGGAGCCCAGCAGAGCTGAATGGTTTGGGAAGACCCACAAGGATCCGAGGTTCCTTTCCGAAAAGCAGATCACTAAGCTCAGAAATGGTGGGCAGGGTGCTGTATATGTGAACATTACATGAGGTGTGATTGTGTGTGTGTGTGTGTGTGTGTGTGTGTGTGTGTGTTTGCACAACCTAGAGGTAGGAGGAGGAAACTGCACCCTAGTGGAGTCGCCCCATGCAAGGGTGTCACTGAGCAGCTCAGGACACCTAAATCATATGGTAGCCAGAGGCCACCTTGTAATGCCACCTGTGGCACACAGGACTGGATGCAGGAGCACGGATTCTGCTCCTTCAGGCCAGGAGGGGACCACCCTTCTTGCTCCCACCTGATGTTCATCACAAGAGGGACGCAGGGGCAGGCCAGCAGGTCCAAGGGTCATGCTGTTTACAGAGGAAGGACTAAGATTAAGTTACCCCGCTGACAGAGAGCTAGGCATGAAAACCTTATTTTGGTTAGAAACCAGCTGTGGGCGCCACTATTGTGCCCACAGGTTTTGGGGACCGTTAGAGCTATTCAGTTCCCATGGGTTAGAAGTGGCCATGGAGGAGAATTTCCTGACTATAGTTATATATGTGCAATGTCATGAATCACTGTTACAAATTTTGTCAGATTTGGGTGGCATTTATACCATTATTTATTTAATATCTTTGCATTAGCTTGCAACATATCTCCATTTTAAGCAACAAAATGTAATGGATTTATTGCATTAATTGTATTTTTATTATTCCATTTATTGAACACATCAAAATAATGTGCCTACTAGAGACTGAAACAAAAGATCTGATCTTTTATCTAAAGATCACCTCATATCCTGAGAGGCATGACACATTCAAGGAATCATGGCCCTGTGGACTGTGAAAGGTCCGTCCTTGTATCCAAATCACTGTGAATGATTTTCAGGGTTCTCTGAGAAATGTCAAGAGGGCTAAGAAATATTCTGTGAGCTGTTGGCATTTTTCTAGTGCAGAGGAAATACTCTGCCCTATTTTAAGCCTCTCTCTTCAAACAAATGTTCATCACTGGAGACATTTGGAAATACCAAGGATGTAAAAGGGAGCTGCAAGCTGTGTCCACTTTCTTTCTATGACAGCAATAGTCCAAGTGATGAAACCCATAAGCTTTGCGGCTACCCAAACAAACAAAGGGAAAAGAATAATTAAGGCAGTTATGATATGTAAACAACTTAGAAAAATCAAAGCGTGTAAGTGCATTTAGTGCAATGGAAATGGTACTGAAGCAGAAAAATGGGGGGACCAGCGCCCTCCCTCACCTCCACCATGTATCAGCTATCCTGGGAACCATTATCTCCCCTTGTTGGGAACCCATTATTTTCTTCTTTCCACAAGGGGGTTAGGTTAAACCAGTACTTAAAATCTAGTATTATTAGATAGGCATCATTACCTACTCTTATGGTTTAGATCTAAAGTGGCCCCTAATGCCTTATGCGTTTGGAAGGTAACTGAATTATAATGGTGTGACCTGGAAGGATGTCTTCCTTCCTGTCTCTTCCCTTCTCGTCCTGCTTCCTGGAACCCATGACATGAGCGACTTTTCTCCACACCAGACGTTTCCACCATGACATTGATGCATTTAAGCCAGCTGTGAACCAAAACTTCGGAAAAATGTGAGGCAAAATGAACTTTTCCTCCTCTAAACTGTGAGTGTTGGGTATTTTGCCTCCATGATGAAAAGTGACTAAGACAGATTGTGATGCGAGGGTTGGGGTCTTTCTGTGTCCATACCTGACCATGTGGCTTAGAAGCCTTTGGAACTTGTTTGTGGGAGGAGTTTGGAAGAAGTGGGATAGAGAAGCCCTAGAATGTTGTGAGCTGTGCTTGATGGGAAATATTGGCTGAAGCTCAGAAGAATAAAATGCTAATAGAAATGCAGTCAATAAAGGGAAATTTGATTCAAGAAGCTTCATTTGGGAACAAGAGCCCGATTGGCACTTGGACCCCAGACCATGAGTGTTATACTCTGCTAGCAAATTTGTTGACATTTTATGTCCTGAAACTCTGCAGGAGACTAAAATTGAGGGTAGTGCACTAATAAATCTGGCAGAGGACATTTCAAGGCAGCTCAGTGTTCAGGCTGTGGCATGGATATAGCTGGCAGCCTTTATCCAAGTTTATAATAAGAATCAGAAACAAAAAGCCCATTTAAAAAGTTCACCAGAAAGAAAAGGCATGCAAAATTGGAGCAAAAAAGCATGGTTGATACAAATATTAGCATTAAAAAGAAGTCAAATGCTTTGCATCAGGATAATAGAAAATATGCCCTGAGGTTATCTCAGAAATCAGCAAGACTCCTGTCTTTGATGTTCAAAAGTGGGAAAGGGAAAGACTGTGCTTTTGGAAAAGAGCTTCAGGACACCCCTGCTCCAGAAGGGATAATTGGGAATTTATTCCCCAGGATTTGGTTCACATACTCAGCCATCCAGGCACTCAGAGGCCTCTGCACCATAACCCTAGGGGGTATGGTCACTGCTCAAGCTGGCAGCAGACCTTAGCACCTTTGTGTGGTCCTGGATTTATAGGCATGCACAATGCAAGAGTTGTAGAGTCAAAAAGACTTCCACCCAGACTTCAGAAGGCCTGGAAGGCCAAGCAGTGTGCCCCCGACAGGGCAGGGCATGAAGCTGTAAGAGGGAAGACAAGGCAATGAAGAGCCCAGGAAACTGGAAAAGTCAGGAACACTGGCGATCTAAGGAAGCCACAGGCAGTGAGCAAAGCCAACCCAAGAAAGGGGCCAGGAGGGCTACAGTCAGCAATGCCATAGGACACAGCTGTCCAAGGCTTTTGAGGTTCACATCCAGCCACAACTAGCCCTAGATACTGGATGTGAAACTATAGAATGTAACATGCACTCTTCTGGGTTTAGACCTTGCTTTAGACCCATTCCTTTTCATCCTCCTATTCCTCTCTTTTGGAGTGAGAATGTTTGCACCGTGCCATGGACTAAAAGGACCTCCTAATATGCTAAGAGGGAATATAAAATAATTATCTCCTTGGAAAAACAAAAACAGCCACTGGAAAAGAGTAGCATAGATGCAGAAGCCAACGTTTCATTTGTGGCTGGAGTCCCAGGGGAGACTTCCTGGAAAAGACAGGGCTGGGAGCAGCTGTAGTAAGCTTTGTTCCCACCCAGGACAGGAGTGGTGGGATTCTTTCTCTTTGTCTGGGAGAAATCTACACAGGGCTCCCCTCAGATGCACCCCTGTGTCTCCATTCTCTTCCTTGCCTTCCAGCCAAACCTCTAGGAACTTTCCCCTGGGATACCCAGTGCTTGCCAGAGGCACAGCAGGGTTAACTCGTCCCGGCTCCAGCCTGCTGTAGCTATCTGAGCTGCAGTACAGTTGGAAGACCATCAGGTCCAGGGCACTGATTTTTGTCGGAGGTAATCTTACTTTTACATTTTCTGCTCTGCAAAACAGGTTCAAAACTGACAACATAAGGCTTGAATTGACACAGATGACACCTTAAAGATACACAGAATGCCTTGAAGGTTTGCCGCCACCTGAATTTATCCTTTTATCTACCATCACATGGTGTTGGTCTTTTAAGCTTGACAAATGTATCTCCCATGACATGCATTTGTGTGCCATAACCCCTTGTTGCTCTGTGTGACCTGCTTCAGAACGGAAGTTGCATAGCACAGGGACAATGCCATGGGCTTTACAAGCCCCGTCTGCCCTCTGGTCGGGGCTGTGCCTATCACTGATTCAGTCACATCTCATTTAGTTGTGTGATGGGCTGATTGCTGACATAGGTGCACGGAGTCCACCCCAGAGCCCTCTTCCAGGTTTGCCTTAGTAACCACAGAGGAGGAACCTGGTTCCCCACCCCTCCCCGAGCACCTAGAAAGGAGCTAACCTCACTCTTAGTCCCCTTGAAATGTTCTAAGCACAGAAGTGGAAACCCTTATTGAGGGTGTTCCAGCAGGCAGACTTCTTGCCGCAGACAGAGAAGTACAGAAGGCCAGTCACAAACCAGCCCCAGCACCCCTCCTCCGTACCCAGAGCCCCTCTGCAGGCCCTGCTAAACCTAGGACAGCTAAGAAAATGTGGTCCACATACACAATGCAGTATTCTTCTGGGTCAGGAAAGAAAGAAGTTCTGCCCCTTACAACATGCTTGGAACTGGACAGAGGTCATTATGTTGAATGAAATCAGCCAAGCACACAATGACACATACCACGTGACTCCACTCACATGTGTAATTGAAAACAATGGACCTCGTAGAAGCAGAGAGTAGAATGGTGGTTAGCAGAGGCTGGAAGGGGAGGGGAATGGGGCAGTTACAATCAAGAGGTATAAATTCAGAAGCATGCTGGATTTTTAAAAAAATCTGTTGCACCACATGAGAAATACAGTTAATAGTGTAGCACTGTGCATTTCAAAGGCACTAGGAGGGTGGATCATAAATATTCCGATCATGAACATTCAGTGTTTGAGGCTGGTTGACTTCCTTTGGTCATTCCACACAGTATGCAAAACATCACTTTGTATCCTACAAACATATACAGCTATAATTTTTCAATATATAATAAAAATAAGTACAGGTAATTATTCAGTGTTGAAGAGAGCAGTTGGCACCATTTGAAACATTTTAGACCTGTTGACCAACTTAAGCTACACAATAGCCCTGTTAGAGAACACTTCGGTGACCACCGTAGGAAACGGAGACAGAGACTAAGCAACTTGCCTAAGATCACACATTTGTTAAGCACCGGAGCGGCCTCGTGCACCAGCTGGCTCCCTCCCGGAGTCTGAAGGGTCTGCACCTTCCAGGCTCTTGACCTGCTGCTGTAGATTTTAGCAAAAACCATAAGCAAAATCCAACTGCAAAGGACTATGTCTTTTTTTGTGAAACACTGTCATCTGCGAGGAGAAGGCAGGCCGGAGAGTGACAACCCAGGAGACGATGTACACAAGAAAAGGAAAAGGCAGTGAGGTCTGCTGCTCTGCTAGCAAAACCTGGGTCCATGTCTTATGAAGCCAAAGAATGAAGTCAAGGACAAAGGAGGGAAGCAAGCGGTGCTCATTAAGAAGGGAGAAGCAGCTCCCAGGAGTTGGGCAAGGACCTGCAGGTGAGTTGACAAAGGGACTCTTTGTCTAGAAGTTTCTATACTGAAAAAGATAACCAGGGCACAAATCACTGCAAGTCGAACTAAGGTCAGTCTTATAGGCCTAAAACAAGCTTACTTCAACTAAAAATGGGTCTGTGAGGAGTTGAGGCAGGCAGCAAGTGTGTCTGCAGACGCCTCTTGGCCTTTATCCTAGTGGTTCATTAAGAAGACAAAGTGAGAAGGAAAAAAACATTCCAGATAGGTAGGAGCACAGTTGTCAGAGTGGGCATCCATCACCTTGCTTTTTACCTCCATCCTTACATCCCTGGACTTGTTGTCCACCTGGTTCTCATTAACATTTGATTCAAAACCAGAAGACCAGTATTTATCTCACTTATCATACAAGGAAATATAAATTTGCATTAAGTAGGGATCCTAGCAGATAAAAGAAAGTTTTGTCTCCATCTTACTAATTGGAATCTACAGCCCACAACCTTAATTCTTCTTCTGGTATAATATAAAGACACTCGCTGATCGATTTTTTTAAGGAGCTCAACTGGGTGAATTATTATTTTAATATTCTTTCCCCAACTCTTCCAGCCTCAAGTGACATTGATGAATGCTTTAAAATATGTAAAGATATTCAATGCTTCATTTATCCTCTGGGATTTTTAACTGTTGTTTTCATGTGCATTAATAATATCTTAGTGTGATTATTCCCAAGTGAATGTATCCCAAAAATGTGTGGATAGATTTACATACATAATTGCTAACAAACCTCCCAAGAAGAAAATAGCTTGCCATCCAGGTGGAAATGATACCACTTTAAATCAAAGCTTAATGACTGTAAAAGTATTTTTACAAAGTTGTAGAAGAACGCGAGGCTATAACTCAAAAGCAATTAGGAAATATAAATAGCAATTTCGGTAAGTGGCTACCTAGTTGATGGTTGTGTGAGCACATTACAATGTCTGTTACGCCTTATCTACCATTTCATCTGCCCAAATGCATGCATTCTTCCGTTTTTGTTTGGAAGCAATTCCAAAGAGTTGGATCACCCTGTCATGCATGCCAAAGGGACAGGCATCTCCTTTCCCACCTCCCTTCCTAGATGGGATAAGTATGTGACCATGAACCTGGAACAAGTAATCAAAAGAGCTAGAAGGAAGTAGATGAGTAGGATCAACTACTGACTAAGTAGAGTGCTACCAAACTTTAGTGTATAGAAAAGATGGCAAATCAAACCAGGGTAAGAGTGGTGTGGGGTTTAGTGGATCTTTTGAAGTTTTTATCTAGAAGCAAAAAAGTGTAAACTATTTACAAGTGACTTCATGTGAAAACTGGGATTGGTCAAAATGTTCCAGCAAAAGCACTTCAAGAATATTTAAATGAAAGACAGACTTAAGATGGATGGGACTACAATCCTGCAACAAATTGAGGAATATGGGAGTGGCTACAAGAAATTCATTATACATTCCTACTGTGTCTGTCAGACATTTTTCATGAATACGTTTGCTCTGATTTCAATCCAGAATGTCCCACAAAGGCCCACCGTGTCTTAAAGGCTCAGTCCCCAGACTGTGCACTACCGTGAGGTGGTGGAGCCATCAGGAGGTGGACATAGTGGAAGAAACTTAGATTAACAGGGCATACACTTCGAAGGGGCGTGAAGACCCTGGTCCCTCCTGCTTCTCTGTTTCCTGGCCACCATGGCATGCCTGGCTTCCTCTGCCACATACTCCCATCATGATGTCCTGCCTCCCCTCAGGTACAAAGCAACAGATCAACCAAAGACAGACTCAAACCTCAAAAGCCATGGGATAAAATAAAACTTCCCTGCTTAAAAGTTTTGCTCATTACTGCAGCCATGGCCAGTTGGTCACAGGGGATTCAGTAGCTGATGCAGGCTGAGAAGCAGACTGTCAGTAAGTTGTCTGAGGCCTACAAGAGAGAAACTAAGGTGAGTGAATGTCATGGTTTGTGTTTGGCTATCTCCCCTAGTCCCACACAATCATGGAGGCAGCTGAGTCTAACATTTGTGATTAGTTCATTGTCTAGTGCTGGGATGGGCGGTGTGAGGGCTGCACCCACCAGGGCGGGGAGCCAGCATATCATACAAGGGAGGGAAGGGGGCCCGCTCCTCCCTGTGGGCCTTTTCATACTCATCACGTGCAGCTGTCACAAATGGTTCCCCTTAGCCTTGTCACCCTGCCTTGAGGCCAGCTGAGTGAGACTAAAACCTCCAAAAACTGTAAGCTAAATAAACCTTTCCTTCCTGCATTTTGGGTGTCAAATATTTTGTCTCAGCCATGAGAGAAAAGTAACCAAGACAGTGCAAGAAGCACTCAGGCTCAATTTGAACAGTACTGGACACAGAGAGAAAGAGTTCTAGGCCACAGAAGCTGTGACCTTGGGATCCCATGGCGGTGGCTGCAGTAGAGTGGAGAAGGGTGCCCAGGAGAAGACGGTCATCATCCAGACCTACTTCCAGCAGGACAGGAAGTCCTGGAGAAGCTCTTGGCCTTTGGCTATGACATCGAGCCCTTTCAGTCCCTGGTTTTCCGTCTGCACCCAGGCAAAGGCTCGTCCAATGCACTCCCAGCCTTCGGGAACCCAAGTGTCTTCACAGGAAGCCAGGAGCCAGAGGCAGCAAAGGCTGCTGGTGCTGCCATCTGCACTGGGGTCTCCACAGCACCGAGTTGGCTGCTGTCATTTGGCCACCTTTGTTCTCTTCAGAGTTAGACAATTCCGGTCTCCTGGGCTGTGGTGCCAGTGCTGGTGATTCTCTTTTCTCAGTGCCCAGCTCCCCAAGGTCCCACCTCTCAGCACTTCTGCACGGGAGGCCATGACGCAAAGCTCCCCGCTGAGTTCCCTTTTACCACCTATGCTTCATGGGGCACCCTTTCCAGGTTCAGGGATGGAGCCAGTTGGCCAAGGAAAGAGATGGCTCTCCTCTTGCTGTGTGGTGATCTTTTCTTCCAAAACACTCAGACTCTTGGTAGGATACACAGGCGGGGGCAAGGGGAGATTTAAAATGATCTCTTAATCTCTGAACCCCAAGAGATCCAACAATAGACTTGTCTCTGTCCACAGACTCTAAAGATTGTGACTATAGACCTCGGATGAGGTTAGAACCCACAGGCCTTGCATAAGACAGGCTTGGGGTCAGCTGGCCACCCTGCCAGGATAGTTGCTAGACATCACTGGATGTGTTAGACAATCTGTCCCCTCTGAATCTGGGGACAACAAGCAAGACAAATGGTGAAGACCAGCACGGAGCAGAGAAACAGGCTTCTGTATTAGGGAGAAAACGGGATGGGGAGGGTGGAAGACAAACGCCGTTCCCCACTTTCTCCTCCAGAGTGTGGGTGTCCAAGGGCAGAGGGGGTCAGTCATGGCTACAGGTCAAGACCACCTGGAGGGTTTGAAACCTCAGGCCTCACCCAGGACTTTCTCTTTAATTTGGGGGGGGGGGGTCTGATTATTTTCAATTCTTTGTGTGTTCTGGATAGAAGTCCTTTGTCTGAGGGACAATTGCTAAATTTTATTCCCATTCTGTGGGTTTTCTTTTCACTCTGTTAGTGATTTCTTTTGATGTGCAAAACTTTTTAATAAGATGAGATCCCAGGTGTTGATTCATTGAAATATTTCCCACGTAGCTTGGGATTTGTTCATGAACTCTCTGCCTACACCTATGTCTCCAAGATTTCTACCTCCTTCCTCTTTCACTAGGTTTAGTAGTTAGATCTTTGATCCATTTTGACTTTAGTTTAGTGCACAGTGGTAGACATGGCCAACCTGAGACTTCCTGACTCAGTATGATTTTAACGTGATTCCCTGGCTGTGATTGGTGGAAACTAATTGAGCAATTGGGTAGCGAAAGAATAAAATTGAAAAGAATAAAATTGGGAACTGAACAAAAAGAAATAGAAGCAATCATTCTTGCTTTTACTAAGACTTGCCTGCCCAGGCAAGGCTGCCCCCTCCTGTGATTCCAGTGACCCGAGAGGCAGGGGCAGGACCATGCAAGTTCAAGGCCAGCCTGAGCACCTTAGTGAGATCAAAATAAAAAGGCCTGGGGATGCAGCTCAGCACCCCATGGGTTCAGTCTGCAGTACCTGGGGGAGGAATGTCTAGACTGGGGTTCAGGGCCACTTGGGGATACCTGGGACTACGATGCCTCTTGGGAAAGAAGCCAAAGAGTTCCCTTCCAAAGGAAGAAGGAACCAGCCAGAGCTGATGTGGTCAGGAGGACTAAGAAGTATTTGTCCCTCCAGTCTGCATCCTGGTCTTTCCTCCTGGGATTTGGTAGATGTGAGTGTTCCTTGGGGACACGGATATGTAGCAGATAACACCCACCAGTGTGGTTTCTCTGGCCACTCCTGCAGGGGAGTAGGAGACAGAAGCAGAAAGACTGTGGGGTGGTGTTGAGGGCCGCGCCCCAGGTCAGGGGGACAAGAGCCATGGGGGGACAGAACCAGTGTGTTCGCAAACACACCTGAGATACCTGGAGAGCCCAGCAAACACTGAAGGTCCCCACACAGGTATGGCCCAGTGACAAGTGGGTTATTTCTGTGGTTGTCACCCTGTTAGTGCCCATAGACTGTGAAGGGCTAGGCACAGTCCCATTCCTTTGCAAGGTTAGTTTTGTGCTTTTTTAAAATCTGACCATTCCTCCACTGAATCCTTTTGTCAACTGCAGAAACATCTAGAACACATACAAATAGAAAAGATTTTTTAAAAGGAAGCATCCTGAGAATTAACGTTATATAAAAACAGGGGTATTTTCTCCTGTGAATTGATCTGTTTCTCTGCTTGCTTTTCTTTGTTTCGGGAAATACGAATTTCATTAGCAACTCCCCGAAATGGCTAATCGGGATCAGTGTCTTTGCTGGGTTCTTTGTGCCTCCCTGTGTTACCTTCCTTGAACAATGGAGAATGTATTCAGCTGGACTCCAGACTACCCGGGTTCTCAGCTTTTATCTAGTACTTCACAAATTTCCCCCTAAGACACCATATTTGCTTTTCAGCACTTTGGTTGTGTGCTTTATTTCCTCTATGGAAAGACCCAGGTAAAGTTTAAATTACAGTTAATTGATAGAGGCCAAGGAGGAAGATAGAGAAATTTAATTAGTTTTCCCGCAAAAAGATGTGCATTAATCTGACTTTCCGCACTACAGACTAAGGCGTCCTGGCATAAGGTACACACGAGACGCTCTGTTTAAACAGACAGGCTCTGAATCATGCTCCCAGCTCATTTTCTGTCTAGACAAAGCAGAGAACCAAATCCCTTTTAAATTATAAAATCGCTCTGTGATTAGATGTCACGCCTGTCTCTTGGGACAAGCACTGCACTTCATAAATAGTTAACACCTTAACGCTGGCTGAGCTACGGAGGAGGAATGGACCAGGGCTGCTGGGGTCCCTGCCACCTGCCTGGGCCCTGCTTGCTTGCTGGTGTGGCATGGCGAGACCACCTCTTACCCCCGGCACTCTTGGGTCTCACTCCTCTGCCCTAGGTGCTTCTCCCAAGCGCCGGCAGCTGGCTCAGCCCACAGGCCTGGGCTGGGCAGTGAGAGGGCACTGGTGCCCCCTGCACCCAGCAGCCGGCTGGGCCAGGACTCGGACTCAGGGGACTCTGAGCTCTGTTTATGCATGGCTCCGTGCTAGGGTTTGGAAACAGCTTGCGCTTTCTCGCTGGGGTTTGTGTGTTGCCTGGTCCCTTCCATGGTGGTATATAGAAGCGGTGGAAACTTCCCGAAGTCAGTCCAGGCTGGGTGCAGGCACCGACCTGTAACCCCAGAACTGTAGGAGGCCGGAACCACACCGCGCTCAGCTCCGCGCCGGCTCAGTCCCAGCCTGGAACACGTCCACCTCCCACTCTGTGCCACATTCTTCAAACGTGTGAGTGACCCTGCCATCCCAGGCGCCAGCACCAACAGCGACAGCACGACTGTTTTTCCAGATGTGAAACAAGACTAGAAAGCAGAAAAACACAGACTACAAGGAGCATGGGGCTGATTTTTACCTGCCTTCACAGGACAAGCGATTGCAGCGGAGAGCCGGCTGGGGCAGCGCCCCGAGCGCGGTCACCGGGCTGAGCGCTGGGCCCTTGGGAAAGTCACCCGGGTGCAAGAAGGCCTCAGTCTTCTCGGATGACCATGGGCGAGTGGCCACGGCAGTTACCGTGGTGGTGAAGACTGAATGGCAGGATCCATGCAGAGCTTAACCCGGCGTTCCACAGGCAGTGACCGCTCCGCTTCAGGGCTCCCCAAGCCGTGCCACCGCGCCTGTCTGGACCACTCCGAATGTGTCACTCCACACAAGGGTGCTGGGACCCACGCGCAGCAAACCTTTGGCTGAAAGTGCTCCGTCCCCACGCCCCTTACAGCTCTGCCCTCGCCAGTGTTTCCTTAATCCTCTGTGTGTCCACCAGACCTCTCGGCCCCCATCCTCTTCACTTCCAGCTTCCCCGTCCGCTACTCACAATCCCACCCTTGGCTTGGACTCCACGGCGGGATTTCAGCTTCACTAGGTTTGTTCTCAGGAAATCTCTGGACAGGACCTGCACCTCCCTTCCGCCTCTCCCACAGGGAAAGACCCTGCCCGTCTGACCCTGCCCGGACACCCTGGGTCCCCTACCCACTTTCTGAACCTTAGCGGGTGACATTATCAGCGATATATCCCTTTAAACAGCAGTACAGAGAGAGAAGGTCAGAGAACTTCAGTGTTCATCCCTTATGACTCAGTAATCTTTTAAAAAACATATCCTAAGAAAATAACTTTTAAAAAAAGGGAGAAACTACAACACAGAACATTTTCCAGTGTGGCTGTATTTGCAATAGTGATAGATTAGAGGCAAACTAAATGTCCTGAGGTAGAAGAAAGTTTAATTAACTTGTGGCACATCCATTCCATGGAATATCATGCAGTCACTATAAAGATTAATAATAAAGACTACAGAGCAACTCAAAATAAGGCGTAAGAGTAAAATGAATAAACCCAGGCATGTAGCAGTATATTCTATACGATTGTAGTTATATAAAAACACAAATGCATATAGCAAGATATAAGGGAATGCTTGGAGGAGAGTAACCATGTTAATGAGTTTGGGGTGGTTTTCTTTTCTGTTTTTTTAATTTCTGCAATATTATTCCGCTGTTGTACAATAAAAACAAGTCCCTTATAAATGTAAATAAATAGTTACAAGCCCAGACTCAGCTCTGAGACTATCCTCTACTTTTAGCTCAAATGGTTTTGCATTGGAGACTTAATTTTTCATGCAGGGAGGCTATTCTAGAGGCAAGTATTTCTCCTTCTGGAGAGCGTAACGGAAGCAATTTTGTTTCCTAAGGAAAATCTGACCTCCACATTGAGTGACATTACACAAAGATAATTCTCGGGCCGCTCTGCACTCCAGGCGTATGCTCTGAATTGCTTTTCCTCTCCTGGGGATGGGTTTGAGCTGAGCCATCATCTCTCTGCTCACCTTGCTTTCTGCTCAGCTGACGAAGAAGCATGTGTGAGGCTGGGGACTGGCACTCCCGGATTGCCTGGCCAGGCCAATCAAATCGACCCATACACCGAGCAGGTTGAGACTCAGCCAAAGGCACTCGCAAATGAGCTAAATTGAGACGTAATAACATTTCAATGAAACGCTTGCAGGTGAGGCAGTGTCAGCCAGCTGAACACACTCATCGACAGCAGGACGACAGATTATCTGGAGTACCACCAGAAAACAGTGCTTTCATTAATAGAAAGCACCTGGAGAAATAAGGGGCCTTAATCCTGCTAATGTCTGAGAATAAATACTACCCTTCTAATTGTCTCTGACAAGGGGAAAGTATGCCACAATGGTCTCCTTGCTTGAGTCTCCTCCCTTGCTATCATCCCATCTTTTTCCAGGTCCCTCCAAACCCAGGGAAAGGACAAGCTACCTGCCTAGCATCCCCCTCCTCACTCTCCTGGGACTCTCTACGGCCCTCATCTCCACCACACCCAAGGGAGCTTGCAGCTCCCGCACTGCCAGTCTTTCTCTCACTGGACTTTTCCACCACTCAGGATGCCGGGGAGCACCCCTCCCCTGTGAGACGCCCCCTTCCTTGGCTTGTGCTTCTCACCCTGTTGGTTTCCCTCTGCTCTTCAAGGTGTCTATTTTAATTCTCTCTGCATGAGTTCTTTCTCCCCTTTCTGCCTTCCAATGTTGTCATCCTTAGCTCGCTATGGCTTTTCCCGGGCAATGTCATGCATTCCCTTAACTCTAATTCTCACTTACACACTGGTCATTTTCAGAACTGTAACTGAACACTGGGCCACTCTCCTAAACGCCAGGATTTTGTACATCCAGCTTCTTAGACAAGTTTCATGCAGATATGCCTTGACCCTGCATGTCCAGAGCCAAAGTCATCTCAGCTGCCCACTTATTCCCTCAACTTTCTCATCCCCAGAACAGAAATCTGGATGCCCTCTCTGATGCCTTTCTTCCTCAGAAGTAATTAATCACCATGTTCTTTCACTTCTACCTCTTCAGTATTTCTCATATTTGTTACCTGCAACCCTATGGACTCTGCCTAAATTGAGGTCCTTATAATCTTCTGAGTTTCTTAACAGTCTCCTAATTTATGCTTTCTCAGTCTTGCTTCCTTCCAATCATTCATATTAGCATCAGAGTAATCTTATAATTCCTAAAAATAATTGGTGACCTCTCCTTTCCACAAAGAGCCCCAAACAACAAACACAGAAGGAAAGATGGAGATACAAATTCACCACTAGAACACAACAGTAATAGTGGCAACAAGAAAGCCCCATACCTGTAATACCAATCCTTGGGAAACTGAGGCAAGAAGATTGCTGCAAGTTCAAGGCCAGCCTGGGCTGCAAAGTGAGTTCAGGACCAGCCTGAAGTGTGAAGTGAAACCCTGCCTCAAAAGAAAAAAAACCCATGCACAAATGCTAAAACAAATGGGTAAAGAATAAGAAGAAACAAGAAATTTGTTAAAAAATGCTCCTCTGGGATATTTATTGATTACAAATGAAAAGATAATTTCTGATTAGGTAAATCTAGCATGTGTCACTTTAGACAAGTAACTGAGATCAGTACCACCAATAATAACCAATTAACCTCAACTACCTCAAGATAGGTTGCACTTAGAAAAACAAATCATTTTTGTAGTATTTGTGCCAAAAATTCACAATATCAGCATAATAGTGAGTACACTCTAGAGAAAACCAAATGGAAATACATTCTGAAAAATCCTTGATTAGTACATTTTCCATACCTGAAGTTCAAAAAAGGCAAAGACTAAAACACTGTCACAGATTGAAGACTACCAAGGAAACAGGAAGACTAAAGGCAATGTGGTGTCCTAGATTAAGCTCTAGAACAAGAAAAACAATATTAGCAGGAAAGTTGATAAGACTCTGAATAAAGTATAATTATTCAGTATTAATTTCTTCATTTTAATAATTATAATGGCCATGCACGATGTTGACATTAGCAAAATCTGGATAATAGCATGTGATTGTGTGCTATTTTTGCACCTCCTATTATGTAAGTCTAAAATTCTTTCAAAGTAAGTTTTTAAAAATTCAGTGTGCCTTGAGTACCTATAGAATAAAATTGAGGTTCCTTAGCATGATACGTAACACTCTTCATGGCCTGACCTACTTCTCCATACAAATTCCTGTCTTCCAACCCTGCTCAAGACACCCTCAGTGCTGGCGCTGTGCAAAACTCCTCCCTGGGGTCTTCACCCACCCATGATGCTGTACCAAAGTGCATTAAACCGGGTAATTTGTGAACATTATATTACTCACAGTTCTGGAGGACGGGAGGGACCAGGGCAAGGTGCGAACAGGTGCAGTGGCCTGCGTTTTCACCTGGAAGACAGGGCCTTATCTCAGCTGTGTCCTCAGATGGCAGAATGGGGAGGTGGCTCTTGCCCAGTCCTTTTAAACAGAGCTAAACCCACTGGTGAGGGCTGAGCCTTCATAACTGAATCACAGCCAGAAAAGTCCCACTTCTTCACTGTCGCGCTGGGTCTTACGTTCTGTAGGAACACTGAGGGAACACCAGCATTCACACTCAGTACTCGGCTGCGTTGTTGTACAAACGTAAAACACACAATGCATGAGACTCACACGATTTCCTGATATTGTTATCAATAGTCACAGGCCTGAAAATCTGCGTTCCCTCTTTCCCGAACCACTGGACTCACCAAATCAGTCTGATTCTGATCCACTCACTGGATCCCAAACATTTGATACGTCACAGCCAAGTCAAAGCAGTCAACTCAGTACTGCCGTCAGCTTCATTGAGGCTCTCGACAGGAGTAACACCCTCTAATAGTGCATGTCACAAAATGGAATTGAAGACTCTGAGCCCATTTATCTCAAGGCAAACACTGCAGTTGGTTTTCATGAAGCCAAAGACGGGCACGTCTGTGCACCTTTACCAAGCGCACGGCGCTGTTCTTACCAGTCTCATTAGAATGCTGTATAAATCCCGACGTTAAAGTGAATGTCACAGTGAAGAAATTACTAGTGCCTACATGAAACATCCTGGCCCAACTCCTTAATATATTCGCAAACAGGGATTTGATTCTTTTATTAGCAGTTAGGAAAGGTTGTATTAATATTCACTAGCTTAAAATGTGCCATTCTAAATTTTTTATAATTTCCCGAGAGGGAATAAATTTTCTTGAAAATATTCCCAGTAGGCAAATGGCTTTAATAATACCGAGTCTGTGAAGATGGCAAATAAAGCAGCTCATAGACCTACGCTTTGGCAAACAGCTGAAATAGCTTTCCTCTGTGGACGAGTGTTAGCCCTGCTCATTTGTGTGATGGAGATGGGTTTGCTTCTTTATATAAGTATGTTGACAGTTCCTGGCGTCCTGTTGACTTTTCGGTGCCCGAGTTCTTTCCTGAAACCTTTATAAGCTGTAAGTGCAAAGTGAAATTCCCGCGTCTCAATCTCACTCTCTCCTTCTTGTTTGCAGAGGTGAAGGGTGGCCTCTATGCATTTATTTTAATAGCAGCTTGAAGCAGCAGCAGGAGAAACGTCTCACTAGAGTGAAGCAAAGAGCTACTAGAAGCCACAGGAGCAGATGAGCGATCTCCGGAAAGCCTTTAAAAGCTCTTCTTCGGGGTGCTACAGCCCAAGAGGAGCACTCTGCAGCTCCCAGGCGGGCCAGGCAGGGGACCCACGGCAGCTCACCTGCAGCCGGGATGGACTCCCCCGCTCCCGGGAAGCACCTGTGGGCCAGCCCAGCCTCTTGGCGTAGGAGCCGCTTTTCTGCCTCCCCAAGTCCAGAGATGGACTGGTAGGTATGGATGGGGGCAGGGGCAGCTCCCACGGGCGCTCGGTCAGGGGAACAGGAAGACACCAGAGGTGCTGGCAGGACGGGGGGAAGATTTTCTAAACCTGCCTCTGGGGGAAAACAGAACAGGCTCCACAAAACAGCAACGCTTCTCAAAGTAATAATGACTCTACAGAAATGTGTCAGCAGAATATACAGGAAGGAAGGAGAGAGAGCGCGCGTAGGTTACATGTTCTTTGCTCCTCCTTGCATCTGCAGACGGTTTAATTTTTACAAGTCTCGGGGATAACCTTGTTCATGCCTTAGGAGCCCCCAGTCTTGGTGAAAAGATCACACCAAATTACATGTTCCTCTCGGCCCTGTGGTTTGATAATTGAACGAACCCAAGTGTGGACAGAAACAAAAATCACACAGCATCTGGGCGCTTTGCTCAGCGCTTTCACTAGAGAGGAGAGAGACTTCTAGTGTGTATTTCTAGAGAAATGCCGATTAATAGACAATTATCCCCACAAATAGCTCCAAGTTACCTTGTGTAACCATTACTAAGTGGATGTATAACAGTCACAAACAGATTACTAAAAGGACAACATTAAACCAGGACTGAATGTAATTCTGAATACAATAGAGAATATTAACCTGCATACTCTACCCCACACACATGCTAGTCCTGCACATGTACAAGGGCAAACACTGTTTTCTCTCCCAGTTTTTATTTACAGATGTATGTTAACTCACATCAGAAATTAACTGGGGTTGACCATTGCTCTACACTGTTACAATAAAACCAGGGTGTTAAAAGGGGTCTATTGATGTCAAATTCTGTGGGTTCCCATGACTCCTACAGAAATGGTAAGAAAAGTATTTCGTGACGAAATTAGCAGTCCTGATTCCTCACAGACAGTGTTAGTCTGAGGACTTCTGAACAAAGCCCTGCCCGCCCACTGGCTCATGAGTACCACAGCCTGGCCAGAGGAAGTGAGCGCTACACCCTCGCTGCCTTGATCATTCAGTTTATAGCAAATGGACAATCTCCACGCTCCTGTCTGCTGTAAGCCTGACCGCTCTGAAATACTTGACAACTTCATCCCTCGAAAATAGTCGCAAAATACAGACTGTATGTTTCAACTGGATACTAACAGCTATTCACCTTGAAAAAAATCCCTTCCTTATTTCTGGACAGGTCACTTGAGAGGAAGTTAAGATCTTCCTTAGCTCCAGCTACCAGTAGCCTCAACACTAAGGAATGCCTAGGCGAAGCCTCCGTGCCTACATTGCTAAGCAAGAACCAAGAATAAGTAGCAAATGGACAATGAATGAATGGACATAAATGCTTCTCCATGGAAAGGGTTTGGACCTAACTTCTACTCGAGTTTCTTTGAAAGACAAGGCTCAAAAATTCCATCATGACACTGAAGATGACAAGATTCACTAGGATACCCACTCTGGTTTGATTATTAACTGCTTTTGAAGTATTATAATGTCTCCAATGTTTCATTTTTATTAATATTGTTATGTACTGCTATTTTCAATTATACTATGCCAGATGACATAGACAACTCTACTGAGGATAACAAGAGACATCACAGTAACCATTGTGGATTACTTTGTATTGTGGTTTTATATGACTTTTTCATTTCATGTTTTTCTAGGAATTTGTTTTATTTTGTCTTGCTTTGTTTTGTTTTTCCCTCTAATACAGAAAGGATAGATACACATGTAGAGACTCATGCATGCATAGAACTTAATAACAGTTTATGAGAACTGTTTATATAATGCATGACAAAATGAGCAGCTACTTTGAAGAAAAAGAGACAGTAAGGTACCCAGTACTGATTCCATAGCATCATGCTGTGAAATCCAGCAATACTATTATTCTTTGTTCAGAGTGATTTTAGTCTGTCTGTATTGTTTGTTTAACTTCAACATACAGGAAGGTATGGACAGCTATTTTGAAGAGAATGAGAGACACTATGACAGCCATTGTTGACTTCCTTATTGTCTGGTCTTGAAGACCTAAAACACCTTCCTCAACCTGTTCAGATCAGTTCTATACTATGTTGTTATGTATGAATTCACTGTATGTGAAGATATGCACAACTATTTGGAAGAAAACAAGAGACAATATGATAGTGAAGATCTCTGGTTGTCTTGCTTTGAAATCTATGTCTCTTACATTGCTTTCTTGTGTTCTGTTTTGTTGTGTTTAATTTTACCCTCTTTAAAATAAAATTCTTAAAAATTCCATCATATTGACTGTACAAGCGTGGCCTTGGAATCTGTATTGAGCCAAGTCCATGATCTTTTGGGTGCTGTCTAAGCACGTTTCTGGCAAAATGTTTGTTATGAAGGCTGGAACAGAGAAAGTTCCTTATTAAATAGATAGGATAGTATCAATAGCTGCAGTAGATAAGGCCCTGGAGCCAGGTGCAGCGTGCCAGGAGAATCATCTAGAATGTAAAAGCAGGAGTCAATGCCATGCAGGCTCCGAGTTTGGACCTGGATCTAATTTTAAAAACTTCAGGGCCAGCTCGCTCCAAGGAGAACGCTATTAAGCACAGCCTCGTTTATTCTTTGCTGGAGAATCCAGATATGTGAGCAGCTGATAAAGCTTTCCGTGTGGAAGGAGCATAGTTCCGAGTTTCAGCTCCCAATTTCAAACTATCCTATTTACTGACACATTTAGGACTACACTCGGCTAAATATGTAAGCATCTTGATTCTACCTCTTTTATTGTTTTACTTAGAAGAACTGAAAGAAAATACACTCCACCTACTAGGAAATACATTCCAGATGACATCCTTTTGGGAAATGAATGCAATGGGAGGTGATAAGGATATTTCCGGAAAAGCATCAAAACTGTTTACCAGGAAAGTTCCCAGCGTGAATGTGCGGACTGTGCATTTAGGAACCTGGGTGAGCAGAGGCTGGGAGCGGGGTTCAGCTGTCCTCTGCTGGGCTGCCCCATGCACGGCCCTGTGACGTGACCCTGTGCTGGGGCTATTTGCAGGGGATGTTTCAGTGAATGTCCATCTCATCCAATCTTAAGACTTTGAAGACAGTCACATGGGCCGCGGCGTCAGCTGCAGTTCACACTGACCCTGTGACTTGTTCTTAAAGCGAGTAAGTCTGTAAACAACACCATTCCTGATCTGCAAAATCAAAAGGGACCAATGACAATGTTAATTTTGAGTTCTAAGAAGAGGTCCTAGCCACATGGGTCCCCGTGCTATAGATACCTCACTCATCTTCTTCCACAGTGTTGCATACAGAATACTGGTCACAATCCTCTCCATGTACCCAGTGCAACTCTCCCCATCACTGCTTGCACATGGACAATGCATGCTCATCCGTGTGTGTGCATGTGTGTGTGTGTGCATATGTAACCATAGGGAATGAATATATTTCGAAAAGAGAAGCAGAGAATACTGATTTATTTACTCTGTTACACTGAGCTCACCGCCAGGACTTTTTAGACCTTGAACTCACAGGCAAAACACAACATCTCATCTCTTTAATCCTTGTTATGATTATTTTTTCAAATATAAAATATTGTCTTAAGCATAATATCAAATCCTCACATTAATAATACAAAAATATCTTTGAAAAGGGAAATGGAGAGATCTCAGGGCTTTTGCTTAGAAGTATAATGAGAAGGCTACGGGAAGATTAAGCATAAAATATAAAATATGAAATGTTGGAATATTCATATTGCCATAGATATGAATAATTAGGATTTTGTATTTAACCAGGTATGATTAGGACATGATTTCTTTAAATTAATCCTACATTATAATCCATGCAGAATCACTATAAATAATGAAAGGTTTTTTAGTACTAATATTTTCTTTTCTTTAAAACCAGAATTACCCAAAGATACTGGATCTGTTGTTAAAAGACCTACTTTTAATGATCTGCCTTAGTTCAAGAACTCTGGAACATTGCTTAGGGATATTCTCAAAGGATAAATAAATAAGAAGCATAAAGCTTCAGAGAAAGAATAAAAAGCCAACGGATATTCAATTATTTCTGACTGCAAGTCTGACTTTAGCCCTATCTGATTTTAACGTGTGCAGCTAGCGCCACCTACAGAAACAAGAATGAAAAATTCTGTTGATAAACCGCCGGATTGAAGGGCTCAAAGGTCTCCTACGAATGAGTCAGCATTCTAGCGAAAATCTCCGGGCTTTTTCAGGAAACCAAGGGCACCCACTCTAATGAACCTCAGCCCTCAGCCACAGGCTTCCTGGAAGTGCAAACCGTGATTTATTACCGAAACATTCTAAGCGCGTGCCTGCCCATTCTAAGAAAATAAAACAAAAAAGAGAAACAAGCATGGCGATTTTACCAGAGAGGACATGGTTACTTAGCCTCTTAGTTTAATTAGGATACCCTACTGCTTATGCTTTTTTCTTTAACTGGTTTGTGCATGTTTAACAATGCTTAAGAAACACCTCTTTTTCTGCCAGTTACTTGAAAATTAAATTCCTGTCTTCCTGGAGCACCTGATCTCACTGGGAGAACATGCACGTATATACATCAATAATAGCACACTTGTAGGAATTGTTAGAACAAATTCGGTTTGGTCTGAAGCTGCCTCCTTTCATATTTTAAGTTTGATCTCAATGTTTCTCCTAAAGAGTGAACTGTAACCTAACTTGACTGTAAACAGACTGTAACCTACCCTTATCATAAGTGGCTGAGTCTCAGCCAATCACAGGCTACTGGGATGCAAGCCAGGTTCCAGCCGGTTCAAATTAGACAGCCACCTAGCCTAATCCAAATAGATATATTTCTACCCCACACCCTTTCTCAGTGTCCAGATGTTGTCCAGCCCTGTGGCATCTCTGCAGTGGCTCTGTGAACCATTCTGGGTCTGATGCTGTCTGATTTTTGAGCTGATCCTTAGTCAACTGAACTCTGTTGAATTCAATATCTCAAGTCTTGTTGCTAGCAACTGTATGACCCATAAGCCTCCAGGCACTGCTAACGGGCATGGCGTGTGGTGGAGGAAAAAGGGAACTGCAGCTGGGCAGGTCAGAGAAAGGGAAGCAGAGAAGTGGCCTGTGAGCTGGACCCTGAAGGGGTTTGGTTTGAAAATGAAGATACTGAGACGGAAGAGAAAATAAAAGAACAGCAAACAGTTCAGGAAGCAAGTAAGGAGAGACACATTTGGAGAGGTGCCCTGGGCCCAGATCATGAAGAATCTTAGACAGCAAAGTAATTTTTTAAAAAGTACTTACATAGTGTTCGCTAGGGACTGGACACCGTTGTACATGCTTCCTATAGAATAATCCGGGTCATTCTCAAAACATCCATGAGTAAGTTCCCTGGTATTTAAAGTCTCTGCTGTATGGATGAGAACCAGAAGAGCAACAAAGTTTCATGATCGGCCCTTCACCTCATAGCTAAGAAGGTGTGAACCATGCTTGTAACCACTACTTGGTGCTGTCTCTCGATAACATAGGAAGTCTATACCTCATTCTCTCCGATGTGAAGAAGAACGGGTGAAGAACAACAGGACATTCGGTTGTTCATTTTTAGGTGAAGCAAAAGCTTCTCTGAAAAAGAGAATAAGTGCTTCATGATACATAACACGAAAGATAAAGCCAAGTGGAGAAAATACAGTATCACTGCCCAGAAACAAGCCCCTTTAACAGTTAGTGCACCAGTGCACTTAGAAACCTCTCATGGCTTAAAGAAATACACACACATGGCAATATATTCAAGAATAAGAGTTAGGCTGCAAGGAGA
This sequence comes from Dolichotis patagonum, assembly GCA_004027295.1. NCBI lineage: Eukaryota > Metazoa > Chordata > Mammalia > Rodentia > Caviidae > Dolichotis > Dolichotis patagonum. Next base: position 147,029 of record PVJX010000903.1, read on the forward strand.
CAGACCACCCCACCTCTCTCTCCCTACTTTCCTGGAGCCGTGTATTTCTGAAAACGGGAGTCAGTATCTACCGAATTCACATGAGTTGCACCCCATCCCTTAATGTTTGACAACTGCAGTGTTGGTTTTATCTGGTCTACTGGCTACCTTAATAATTATAAATAATATCATAGTCCCCTACTTGTCTCACCCAATTTAGGGAGCTCAATTCTTCCCTTTGCAAAATGAATATAGTAGTGCCCTAGTCTTCCTCCAACTCTCCTCCTTTGGCCTCTGCAGCTTTGATTTTGACTTTCACTGTCGTACTCTAAGGTTGTCAATGGTTATGTAACTCTGCACCGACCAAAATCGGACTTCCGGGAAGGTGGCAGAGTAATAAGTAGCAGAGAAACAGCTCACTGAGGTTTGCTGTCCAGACACTGGAATGCAGCAATGCAAGGAAGAGCAGGGGAAGGGAAGCGAGTCCCCTGGACCCAGGATCCGAAGGCAGGACTGATGCCCACTGGGAGAGAGCAGAGAGAAACTTGGGGGAGGAGGAGGCGGTGGGTGGCACCTTCCCCCCAGTCTGGGGCTCACTGCAGGAGGACACACAGTGACTTCTGGCAACGCCAGAGGCCTCCACAGAGAGACACAGCAGTGCAGCAGAGCAGTGGACGCCGCGGACTGCGCTGGCCGGTCAGTGGTACGGACTTGGCCGTCCCACAGAAGAGGGCAATTGGCCGGGAGGCATCTTGGAGGCACCGAGCATAACTCAGAACAACTGCTGGCTCCAGTAAGCGGCTCCCAGGAGGAAACGCCTGCAGAAGGTGTGTGGACAAGTGCTGACTAAATGATCTGGTCTCAGTCTCTGGGCAGAGACCAGCCTGACCTTCAGGGAAATAAAGGTGTAGGCTCGCTGAGACCATCCGCTACCTTGCTGTAAAGCTACTGCTGGCTTCTGGGGTAAATCAGCACAGATCTGGACTCTGTCTGCACACGTCGTCTGCCAGTGACTGCAGAAACAAACCTGGAACTGGGCTTCTTTCTTTGTTCTTTCTTTCTTTCTTTTTTCCCCGTCTCCCTCTTCTTGGTTTTCATGGGGGGGGGGTGGTTCCTCATTGTCTGATGTTGTTTTTATATGAGTGTGAACGTGGTTTTGTGGTTGTTGCTATGTTCTACTCATTTTATTTCTTTGTTCTCTCTTTCCCTCCTGTCATCTCAGCCTCTCGTGGTCCTTCACCCCAAGAACCTCCAGGGCCACATAGGTCATGGCATTCAGGGAACTCTGGGGCGTTAGGAGCTCTATGACACAAAGAGAAAAAAATGCCAAATAGATTTCATGGTATGTCACAGTAGCCAAGTAAGGCCTGGCATGCCCGATGTTTCCCTTTGCTCTAGTGGCCCAGTGGGCAGAAGAGACAAGCAACCTAATGCGGCTGGTGTTGGAGTTCTTATCCGTAACACTGGGTGCTGGAAGTCAGCAGATTAATGCCTTAACAACTCGGACGGAATAGAATCGAGAAGCTAGGACTGCACAGTGAGCAAGAACTATGTCAAGTGGGGAGGAGGGCAGGCTCCCATCCCCATCCTTTATTCTCGTCCACCCTCGGCTCACCCGGCTTATCATACCACTTCACCTCCATAGCAGACAGAAGAAAATCTGGAACAACTCCAATTCCTGGCACTCGCGGTAAGTCCCGGGATGAAGCCCTTGCTAAACCTTTGGCCACTAACCCACCCTGCCCATCACAGCCTTCTCACAGTCAGTGTCTGACTAATGCCGATCTTTGACTAATGATGGGTCCACTAAAATTATCATAAGTTGAAAATGCAGAAAGTCAAGAATGGACTCAAGGTGGGGATGTAGCTCGGCAGCAGAGTGCTTGCCTGGCACGCATAAAACCCTGACTTTGATCCCCAGCACTGCAAAAAATAAAAAAGGGTGTAGTCCCCTAACTTCCTGAGCATCCTAGCTCAACACTGCTGAACCTCCACTGGCCCCTCATGGTCATGGGGTCGGCGGGGAGCTGTGGCATCTCAGGAGGACGTAGCACCCTGTACTGACAGCCCGGAAAAGGGCCCAAGATCAAAACAGGAAGTGCGATATATCCTGACTGTGTTTTGCTTTCACACCATCAAAAGTTGAAAAATCTTAAACTGAGCCATCATAAATCAGGACCCATCTGGATGTGTTAGCTAAGCACATCAAACTACCGGGAGCCAAGAGACCCTCAGGACTCTTGCTTCTCTTTACTGTTTCCCCAGGTCCTAGACTCCGTCCTCTTCATCAACACATCCCACAGCGACCTGGACGCCCCACGCTTCCCCAGAGTCCCAGCCTGACCCCTGTAATGACGGGATGCCACTGCAGTCCCTTCCCCTGTGGAGAGCCCTGGTCGTCCTTGTCAGCGCGTGAGCCAATCACTGCCTGGGTAGTTTTGCCATGGCCACCCACTCCATCCCATCACCATCCCTCTCCCTGAAGAATGACTCCAAAACCTGCTCTCTTGCTAATCATATTTCCTTCTGCCACACCTCAGCCACCTCTCTCAGGGGCCCGTTCATAACCTTGCCATTACTGATAACCACATTTCCTCCAAAAGCTGAATTTCAAAGTCTATTTCTCTTACTATAACCTAGTTCTTACTATAACCTATTGATGATTTCATCAACAAT
>PVJX010000903.1:149783-189795 GCA_004027295.1 Dolichotis patagonum
TATTCCCAGAAGAACTGAAAACATCATACCACAGTGATATATGTGCACCCATGTTTATAGCAGCACAATTTGTAATAGCCAGATCTTGGAAACAACCTAAGTGCCCATCAACTGAGGAATGGATAAAAAAAGTTGTGGCATTTTTATACAATGGAGTACTACTCAGCTATAAAGAATGATCACATTGAGATATTTATAAGTAAATGGACACAACTTTAGACCATACTCATAAGCGAAATAAACCAAACTCACATGTATAAATACTGTATAGTCTCCCTAGTATGAGAGTTGGTAAGAGTATATAAGATTTTATGGTAATCATGATTCCCCATTTCATTGCTTTGAAGCCTTTCAATGTTTTCATTCATCAGTTGGAATGGTTTTATTCTGTTTTGTTTGACTTTATTATGCATGATGGTATGAACAGCTGTTTTGAAGAAAATAAAACATGGCAGTCATTGCTGATTTAATATCATCTTGCTTAGAAGTCCTACCATGCTTCTACTCTGCTGTTACCATCGGTTCTATCATGTTGTGCCTTATTGGGATTTTAATATATGTGATAGTATAAACAAATTTTTTATTGAAAATGAGATAGTACCCATTGATCATTCTCTGTTATTCGGTTCAGAATGTCCTGTAATTCTTCCATCCTTTTGAATGCTTTTATACTATTTTGGTATGTTTGAAATTATTGTATTTGAAACTATGCTCAACTATAGCAGAGAAAGAGATATTTTGATAGCTACTGTTAATGTCCGGTTGTCTTATTGTAAAGTGCTGTGCTGCTTATGTTGTTCTGTTCTGATCTGCTTTGTTCTGCCCTCTTTTGTTTTATTCTCTTTAAAATAAAATTTTAAAAAACCAACCATGATACAAATTATACAAATTCAAAATCCTTCAGTCCACTCACCACACCAGTTTTGTTGTTGTTTCGTTCTTTCGGGTTTTGTTTTTACTTTCTGTCCTCCATGCCGACCCAGCTTAGACCTTGCAGTCTGTCTCTGTACTTCCTTCCAGGAAATCCCTTCACACACACACACACACACACACACACACACCTGGAAAAGCTTTGTCTTTGATTACAACCAATGCAAGAATCTGAATCCTTGCAGAGATGGCTCTGGTCAAGCCTCGAGAGACACTCAGGCGAGCACAACATACTAACCATGTGACGTCCACCCATCCCAGCCCAGTAGTCTGCTGCTGTTGTTAAACTATTCTTCTCTGCCTACTTTCTCTGTTAGCGCTCAAACAACGTACTTCTTTCTTTTCTTTTCTTTTCTTTTCTTTTCTTTTCTTTTGAGACAAGATCTCACTATGTTGGGCAGACCTGCCAGGCTTAAGTGACCCTCTTACCTTACCTACCTTACTGTCTGAAACTAGAGACCAAGGCCACAACCCCAGACTTTAAATTTATATCATCTTAACAGTTAACAAACTACGGCACCATTATTACCTATTTTAAAGATCAGTACCATTTCCACACATCCATGCCTTGATCATGTGGCCCAGAGCCGAAAAATTGGGTAATAGTGCTTTATAATAGCAGACTAGCCAGGCATAGTGGTGCACACCTGTAATCCCAGCACTTGGGAGGCTGAGGCAGGAGAACTTTCACAAGTTTGAGGCCAGCCTCAGCTACATAGTGAGTTCAAGCCCAGCCTGAACTACACAGTGATATTCTGTCTCAAAAACAAACAAATAAATAAATAAATAAGCACACACAAGAGCATATTACTATTCCAGTAAATCTAAATGAGTTCAAGGGCTAAAGTATGAATTTTTACTTAAAAGAATTTTCATTACTTTTAAAGTATCAGCACATTTGATGCTTGAAAATGACATATAAAATGATGCAAAATGAGAGCTTTCTGCCCATAAGCAGTTAGGTACTAAAGAAAAAAAAAAGCAAGATGTAAAACACAAAAGATAAAAATGAAAATAGCATTGGTCCTGCTATTTGACAAGAACATTTTGAAACGTGGCAGGTGAACTTCACCAGGGACTGATACAGAGTAATTCACTCAGGAAAAAAATAATATAACCTATATTTATGGAGTAATGAGCTCAGAACTATCTGCCATAAAGCAGTGAAGAAGATGTTATAAAGTGCTAAAACAAGACACTAATCCAGTATGATGCAGAGAGGGTACAGAAGCAAGACATTAACAAGAGCATATTACAAATAGAATGTAAAAGGTACCCTAAACCATGGAGCATATATCTTTCTTGGCTCACCTCAAGAAAGATAATCAAAGCTGAAAAAAAATAGAGGGTGATAACCGAAGTTTGTGAAAACAGATTGTTACTACCAATCGTAATGTACTATGAGGATTATCATGGATCTGCTCAGAAGCTACATGAATGTTACCTCATTGAACATTTACAGACACTCCAAGACACCTAGGATAAGCCTTGCTAAAAGATAACGTATCACCCTGCTGAGGCTGCTATAACAAAACCCCACAGACCAGATGCCTTCAAAAACAGAAACGTATGCTCACGGTTCTGGAAGCTGGAAGCCCGGGACCGCGGTGGGGCCATGAAGGGTGGTTTCTGATCTGTCCATTGAGTCTTCTGACTGTGTCCTCTCGTGGCTGAGAAAAACATCTCTACTCTTCCCTCCACTTCTCCTATAGACACCAGGGCCCTAACCTAAGGCATCACTAAGCCATGAAGGCCTCACCTCCCAGGACAGTCACACTGAGGGTTAGGGCCTCATCCAGGGGACACACCTGAAAGAAGGCCCAGGAGAGACTAGAGGCCCACTTTCCACTCTTCTCTCTGCCCTCAGCTCTGGAGACCTGACTTCTGGGGACAGCAAAGACCCTGATTCCTCTGGCGTAGAGGAGCTTTCAGGTCCTGGGGACATAGGCAAGTGATCAGAAGGTGAGGGGCCAAGACATTTAGCGTCCTGGCCCACATCCTACGGGCCACAGCTCCCATCTGGTAACCCCTCTCCTACAGCGCAGTCCTTGTCAGGGCCCATTGCACATTTCCTGCCTTTGTCCCTCTGGACCAGAATGGGACCAGCTTCCCACTGCAGCTACCTCCAAGGGGCTTTCTGACCCCTTGTTCCTCGTGTTTGTCCAGCACGCAGCTCACCAGTAGGAGCTTCGCCGGACCCTACTCAGTGTGTCCGTGTGTTCTGGGTCCTGAACCCAGGGCCTGGTGCACTCTGAGCACACACTCTGCCACTGAGCCACATCGCCATCCCCACACGGTCTCTTTCTGCTGTGCCATCTGTTTCCTGCTGGATAAGTGGTGCCCAGAAGTCAGACCCGCAAAACAGCATACTACGGTTGCCAATGTACCTGAGGAGATTGTAAATGATCTCTCTTCCAGACATGTGTAACCATCACAATGACCCAGATTATTACTAGTAGTGACAAGGGACCAAGTGTGAGTCCAGAGAAAGGAGCTGAAACATAATTATGGCATCTATTTACAGAGGCAAAAGGGGGGCACCTGCTTGTGAAGCCACAGAGGTCACAAGTGCATGGCCAAGGGACATCGAGTGGCCACAGTCTTAGGATATTCCTTTTTTCATGGAAGTAGTATTTACAAGAACAGGCTCAAGCAGGTGTTGGGGTAAATACATGAGCATGACAATTTTATTGTTTCACTAACTTTTCCTCAACCCAAACCCAAACATCCTGGAGAATTCTCTATGGCCAGGTAAGCGTGGGCCGGAGTTACAGATGGGTCTGCATGATGCATCACAGCCCTAACTCAAGCCCCGGAAGACTGTGATGAAATCTTCCCAGAGATAACACAGGGAAAGGCAGTGAGACCCTCGATAAGCACGGGGGTGTGATGTGCTATTGCGTCAGTGACCCTCAAGGTGAAATTCAGCTTTGATGATTCACGAGAAGGACTCACCGGGCTCCAAAGTCATTACACTCGCACGGACAGTTTGTTACAGCAAAAAAGTAGAAAGTCGATCAACCAGGAAAAAACGACAGCTCAGGAAGAGTCTGGTGAATATCAGGTACAGACTTCCAGGAACCCTTTCCAATGGAGTCCCACAGGACACAGCTGATTCCCCAGCAAAACTCTGCAGCAACGGATGGGGTTTTCTGCCACGAATTCTCACCTGGGCCTGAACCAGCACTTTCATTGGGGTTTTCATAGGGACTATGTGGCTATGTGATCGCACTTTGTGAAATTTCAGACTCCCTGGAGAAAAGAAGATGTTCACTATATTACACCTCTTGCACCAACTACAGAGCAGTTCAAGGCTCTGAGCATATGCAGTACTCTATCGGCTGCATGGGAAACACTGGAGAAGGTCAAAGAGCCAAGGGCCAATCACAAAGCTGCTCTCTAGAGAACATGCAACATTTGAGCAACGCAGGCCTCTGGGCTGCACACCCCTTCCTACACAGCCATCCGGTGAGTGTCATCAGCCTCTTCCTAAGGGACCCCATTGCTCGCCGGATGGTGAGAAGTGTTAAGTGGTTCTATGACAGATAGTCCCGGGGTCAGAAACGGAAGATCTGCTTGGACTCAGTGGTACAGACTTCCTCTTGCAAAGGCTGATCTGACTGCTACCTTAACCCTCTGCTTCCCTAACAGCAGAGGCTCCCTGGCTGTCTCTGACCCTCACCTGGGCACCTCTGTCTGTGTTCCTTCTGGACTCTTGATTGCTTCCCGCCTGTTGTGATGGATAAGTGTGGGGTGGGGCAGCCTCACAGAGGGGAAGCTTAGAGTTAGAAATGAAGTAAAGGGCACATTGTGGTACCGTAATGCTGAGTGAGAAAACTTACATAGGTGCGCGCATGTTTTCCAGAGTAAATAAGAGTCCGTAGGTGGCTACCTCTTTTCTCCTTTGTATTTTGTTGGTGGGGAGGGCTAGTTAACCCTGGCCTTTCACGTTACCGGCTATATCCTGTTTTGCCAATCAACTATTCATGCTAAATTCTTATATTAATTGTGTTTACTGGCACCTTCCAGTGTGTGGTTTCTCTTTCTTTCTTTACCTTTGTCTATCTAATTGTTGGAGTCTAATTGCAGAGACAAAGCCACCTTCAGTAAGATTTCCTATTAATTTCTTTAATACAACCTAATGAAATCCTATTTTATTCCTTTTTCTGCCTGTGAGTCCCTGCCCCTACACTCCCTGTGATAGCTTTGCATCACTCCAGCAGGTACCTGAGAGAATTGCCTTACAGAGAGAGAAGGTTTATTCTGACTGACAGTTTCAGAGATCGCAGTCTTAGCTCTGGACCCGCGGTACCGCATCACAGTAGCCACAAACAGTGGAGCAAAACTGCTCTGCCATGACTGGACACAAAGCAAAGAAAAGGAAGGGGCTGCGGTGCCGTTACCAGGCTGGGTCTGAGGGTCCCCGGGGCTGAAATAAGGAACCTCACCCACTCCTTTAAAATACGCATGCAGGTTTGCTGACTCGTGTCTTGGAAAAAGAATTTTCAGGATGCACCCGCACAAGAGGCATGAGGAGGACTTCCTGGAGCGGGGTGCAGGTGCTCGGAGAAACGGGGCGCCGTACAGTGGGGAACGGGCCTTCTGTGTGTTCTGAGCGGCGGGAACCCAAGGCACTGACCACCTCTGGTCTTGATCTAGTCCTGAGTCTCCGTCCCGGGGTGGGAGAGGATGGCACACCCCTTGGTGAGCTGCTGAATGGCTGTCCTGTGGGAAGTCCCAAAGGTGGCCCAGTCCCGGGAAGGAGGGCCGTTGGCGAGCGAGAGCGGGGGCAGACCTGTCTGCAGCTGAGAGGGAGGTGCCCAGGTTTGCTGTTTTTTGAGAGGGGGGGGAATGTAAATAAACCAGGATAATACTCAGAAGCTGCAGTTTTTCTGTAAAGTACGGTATTTTTAAAACTTCGACTTCCTCGTCTCCTTTCTACCTAGTTGTACTTCTCCTCTCCCACAACACCCTCCAGAGCATACCTGTGACTCTCAAAGAGCTGCCGCCTCTGGAAGCTTCCACCCCTTAGGGTTAGGGTTAGGGTCAGGGTAACCTTGCGGGCACTGACGAGCCGCACTGCAGCGCCACCTGCTGTTCTCCGCAGGAAGAGCCTCAGTCTTTCAGCGGCGAGGACCGCAGCCCCCAGGCCTGGAAAACTCCCCTCCCAGCCCGGCCAGCCCGGGGTGCAGCCTGCAACCTCCCGCGCTGAGGCAGGAGGATCCCTGCAAGGTAGAGGCCCGCCTGGGCTACAAAGTGAATTCAAGGCCAGCCTGCACTCCATAATGAGACCCTGTCTCTAAATAATACTAATTTTGTAAAACCCAACATGGGCAATTTAGTGACTTAGGAGACCCGTCTAAAAAAAAAAACCTGTCTCTCCAGCTTCTCACACCCACGCTACACCGTACATAAATAAGCATTTTCTGTTTTGTCCTCAGCTCTGATTTTCCTCCAGTACTAAAGCTTCCGTCTTAGTCTTAGTCAGTAGACAGAGATTCAGGGAACAGCTGACAGGCTGTAATAAAAATTATAGTGTATATTGAGCATTAAAATTCATGATTTCAGTCTTTTTATCTTTCCTTTGTTCTAAAACCTTAGAAGCAATGGATTTACAATTCAATCCTACATACTGAGTTTTACTTATCTATTTCCCGCTCACCTGTATCTCTTCCGGTACCAATCTCCAGATTAATAGTGTAATTACCTGCCCAATGTCACTCAGTTCAGAGCAGAACTGCTAGGCCGCCTCCCTCATCTTCATCAACTATTATGTCACGAAATCCTGTAAATTCTACTCAGCACTAACCCTCCTCTCTGTCCTTACACTGTTTGAATTCCAGTCTTCATTACCATTTGCTTGAAAAATTAGAATAAATTCCTGATCGATCTTCCCAGCCACAACGCAACAAGAGAGAATCTGCTCCACATTGTGACCAGGTTCCTCTCCTGATCTCAAATATCTCTGAAACCAGGGCCCGGGATAGAGCTCAGTGGCATAAGCGCCTGCCTGGCAAGTGTAAGGACCAGAGTTTAATTCCTGGCACAAAAAAATATGAATGTGTTCAATGTTCAGTCAAGCTAAAAGATCTGACCCTGGGGAAGGGGTGAGAATAGCAATTTAAGCCCCATAGCTGAAAAAGAAAAAACAGAAAATCAGGCATTTATCTCCCTAAATGAAGAGAATAAGTTCTCATAGACATCTCGAGTCATTGACATCAAGGTTTTGTTTACGCAGGAGCATAGGTCCCTTCTCTGCTGATAGCAGAGGCGCTGGGGAAAAGATCATCACTGAAAGCCCCAAACTAGCTAATCAAAGTGGATGAAGATCTAAAGTAAGATTAAATTGCTGGTGCTCGGATCACACAAGTGTTCTCCTGCCGTTTTTAGAATAAAGAGACAAGATTCCAACTTAGTCAAACTCGTTCACTTGTTTTGTTTGTGACAGAGTCGCCCTGGGTAGTCCCGGCTGGTCCTGAACTAGCCTACGCAGCCTGGCCAGCTTTCTCCAATGACAGGTATGCGCCACCACGCCCGGCTCAAACTGCTGCATTATCCACATAAAAAGCAAACCTTTTATGCTTGGCAGGAAATACGTGTTTAGAAGAAAAAGAACTACAGGGTCAGATGATCATAAATCACACTTAACATGTGCTTAGGAGAAAGATTCCTGGACCTTACGTGTGGTTCCACACCATATCTACAGTAGCACTGCCCTAGAGCTTGTGACCTTTCTTCGCAGTCCTCAGCACTGGCTAACGTTTGTCTAACATCACCAGCTACATTTGTCTATTTTCCGTCTGCATCACAAAACGGCAAAGGTTTTGTTTCAGCAAAATATAGGCACCACGGTGTTTCCACCACATCCGTAGGACAGTGCTTGCTTCACAGTGGGCCTCAGTCCGTCTGGAGATTCCTCAAAAAGCTGCGGTTGGAAGTCCCACTGACCCGGGGGAACACAACTCCCGACCTCCTATGTCCGGTAGGAGCTCGTGTTCTCTAAAATCGAAGAGTGAATTTTAGGGACAACGGAGGTGAAGAGTAGAATATATTTATTGAGAGGAAGAAAGCTTCTGTCTGAAGAGAGACGGAAGGGACCCTGAGAAGGTTGCCAAGGACTCTGTATTTTCCAGGGACTTTCATAGACCAGAATCATGAGATTAGATGGCACAAAGGTGGGGAAAATGGGAATTTGCAAAATGGGTGTAAAATGATCCAGATTTAATCCCTAAGGATTATATTTAAGGGTGTGGTTGCATGTTTTGCCTCCTGTCTTGAGATCTGGCCCACAGCAAGAGGTGTGTGTCCCCTCCAAGGTCATCAGACATCTGGTCCTCTGTGCCGGCTTCCTTGAGGGCCCAGACCAGTCTGACTGCCTATATTTCTAACTGGCTCAGATGCCTGTAACACTTGGAACAGAATTAAATTAGCCATAGATTAAAGGCCTGTTTAACAAAACTAACAAAACTTAAAAGCAAAATTCAAGCTACCTCACACTTACAATTCCAGAATTCTGGGAGGCTGAGGCAGGAGGATTATAAATCTGAGCCCAGTCTAACTAATGTGGTAACTTGGCAAGACTCTATCTCAAAAGAAAAAATTAAAAATGGGCTGGCAATCTGGGCATGGTGGCACACACCTGTAATCCCAGAACTTGGGAGGTTGATTCAGGAGGAGCTGAGAGTTCGATACCTGTGTGGGCTACCAAGTGAGTTCAAGGCCAGCCTGAACTGCATAGTGAAACTCTATCTCAAAAAGACCAAAAAAAAAAAAAAATGTAAAGAAAAAAACCCAATGTTTATATTAAAAGCTTCCCAATGAATGTAACCCTTGATGGCATCAAAGAATGGCTAGAAGATAAAGGTCAAGTGTTAAATATCTAGATGAGAACACTGCACAAAGCATTTAAAGGATCAGTATTTACTGTGTTTGGTAGCACTGAATCTGCCAAGAAGTTTATAGAAACTCCAGGCCAGAAGTACAAAGACACAGACCTACTAATACTTTTAAGGAATATTATTCTGCAAAGAAAAAATAAAGCAAAAAATCAAAATAAAGTGGAAGATAAATTAAGAGCTAAACAAAAGCCAAGCATGGTGGCACATACCTCTGGTCCCACCGTTCGGAAGGCTGAGGCAAGAGGATTGCTGTGAGTTCAAGGCCAGCCTGGGTTACATAGTGAGACTCTGTCTCAAAAAAACAAACAAACGAAGAAAAAGCTACACAAGAGCAAGAAGAAAAACAAGGGCTGGGCATGATAGTCCATGCCTAAAATCTCAGAAGGCTGAGACAGGAGGATCACTGCAAATTCAAAGCCAGTTTCTGCTACATAGTGAGTTCAAGGTCAGCCCTGCCTCAGAAATAAAAAGAAGAAAAAAAGTTAGCAGAAGATGCTGAAATGAAATCTCTGGAAGATTGAGTACTTGCTAATGTTTTCAGGTGGCTTAGATAATCAAACCCGCGAAGAAGATCTGCACATCTTTTTTTTTTTTTGGATCATGGTGAAATAAAATGGAGGCCAAAGAGGGAATAATTCTACTTAAAGAAAAAGCCAAGAAAGTGCTGAATAAAACCAAAGATGTAAATAATGACAACCTACAGTTAAGAAACAATCAAGTGACATGAAAAATACTAGAAAGAGAGATAGGGAAAAGAAAACAAAAAGCTTGGAAAAAAAAATAGAAAATCAACAAGTTGAGTCCCTAAACAAAAGCCACAGATTTAAAGAAAAGGAAAGCTGCCCAGGCTGGATCTGCTAAAGGCAAAGTACAATTTGAGGATCAGAAAACATTTGATAGTGATGAAAATGGTGCAGCTAGACGAAAGAGAAGAAACCAGAGCCTGCAGCAAAACAATAGAAAACGGTGCCAGAGACCAGTAGTTTAGTAAAAAAATTTAATTCACTTTAGGTTTTAAACCGCTTTTTTGTCTTTGGAGGCTTTTCAAAAGAAAACTGAATTAGGTTCAATTCAATGTCCACCTGCAAAAAGACAATTTTGTTGTTTTAACTTTTTGCTATGCAAACACATTTTTTAAACAAATAGTTGTTTGCGTTCAGATGACTCAAATATCAAAATGAATATTATTCCACAAAATTGCCTTTGTAATGTTCGAATGTATTAGTATAAAACATATATATTATATAGGAAGCAAAGTTAAATAAAATAAAATGGGCGAGACGACTTCATAGCCCACATCCAAAATGGACGCTGACTATGACGTTTCCGACCACAATCCCCCACTGGTCTCGCCCGCCAGAGCGGAAGCGCCTCCCCTGAAGTGCCCGCTCTTCCGTCAGAAACCTGCTCTTGATTGGCTGTTTGGACTATTTACCGCCTACCGGAAGTTGCGTCACGGGCAGCGCGCACAGCCGCCTTAAGCGAGAAGCGGGTGGAAGGTCGGCTGGTTGGCTTTTAAGTGTCCCGCGGGCCCGGAAGTGGAGCTGGGAGGTGGCGGTGACCGGCAGCTGAGGTACTTCTCCGGGAGCCCTGATGCGACAGCGCGTATTGCTGACGCCAGGCTTGGTGGGGCCGCTGCGGAGGGCAGGGGCAGCGGCGCCTCGGCTGCGTCACAGCCGGGCCGCGCGTCAGGGTCGCCGTCCGCGCGCGGGGTCGCGGTGGGGAGGGCGGCAGCCTCGGGCCGGGACAGACACCGGGCCTCGCCCTCGCTGGCCGCCGCCTTCTGGGCGGCGAGGTGCCCGCGCTGGTCCGTGCTCGCCGAAGCCGCCAGCCCTCCGTGAGGGCCGGGAGTGCCCCGCAGGGGTAGCGGGGACGCAGTTCCGAGGGCGCGCCCCGCGGTCCCCTCTGGCGCGCGGAAACTGCCCGCTGCGGCCGGCGCGCGGCGCGAGCCGAGCTGAGCGACCTCTGCCCCAGCGCGGTGTCGGAGTCGGGAAGGTGACTGTCGAGGTGATGTAATGGCACGAAAGTGCCGGGGCGGTTCAGTGTGTTTCCCTAAAGGATACGTATCCATAGCAGCTGCAGCGCGGTTGAATATTTCTTAAGTTAGGGGCCAAGAGGCATATTCCGCGTCCCATTTTAAAGGTAAAATCACTAGAAATAGCGTAGGACCGAGGCGGTTACATTGTGTCACGTCTTGGATGGTTTCAAAGGGAGGAGATTGAGAGTTGGCGCTGTAGCCTGAACACTGTTCTGGTCGTTTTTCTTTGTTACAAGTGGGAAAAATGAGACACGGGTGGTCCCTTGCCTAAGATTCACTGCAGATGATCGGTGGCCGAGCCGGCTTACACTTGGCAGCGCATTCTTACCTGACAGTCGTCGGTGTGCTACAGAAGCACCTGCGACTCAGTTCTGGCTGACGACGCATCTGGAATCCTTCACCCTAGAGCTGCACACGCGTTTCTGTTATCACCACTGAGGGAGTTCGGGTTAACCTGAGGGAAACCTGACAGACAGCTGCGTTCCCTTGGAAAGCGTGACTGCCCTCTACGTAGCTGTAGAAAGGCGTGTGCGCTAGGTTTGCTTAATTGGAGTGTCCTATCTCTTTGGCTTCGGTTCCGACCTTTAGCCTTGTAATATAATACGGCCTCAAAGAGTTACTCATCCCAGCGTTAGATGACATCTTTCGTGTGCTCAGAAGTTACACAGATTCTGCCTTAAGGCTTTCCATTCAACGCTGGTGTAAAGCTTAAGTCATAATTACATTTTTAAAACAGTCGCAGCCCCTGTAATCCCTGTTTCCATAACAACATTGTGTGTTCTGTATAACTTGTGGATTCATACATGTTGGTCTGACTGATTAAACCTAATTTGGTAGCTCCATTCCAAACTGGGATCTGTGGGGTGGGATTCTGGAGTTGGAAGAGATCAGCAGAGCAGTCGTTGTTGAAGAGGTTGCTTTATTCCCTTTTTTTAACCTCCTTTTTTGGAGGAGGGGACAGGGTTTCACCGTGCAGTTTTGGGCTGGCCTGAAGTTCATGGATCTTCCTGTCTCAGCCTCTTTTCTGGGTAGTGGTATTACAGATGTGTGCTACCACGCCCAGCTATTCGTTTTTTTTTTTTTAAAGACTGGTTTTTTTTCCTAGTCGACTTCTCTGGGTCTTTTCCTTAATTAATACTGTTTTTGTTTCCTGTTTGTGTTTCTAACTAGCATTTCAGATCTGCTTGGTGAATCAGTGCATCACCATGCTGGCTGCAAGGCTCGTGTGTCTTCGGACACTACCCTCTAGGGTTTTCCACCCAGCGTTCACCAAGGCCTCCTCCCCCACCGTGAAGCATTCCATCAGGAAGAATCAATGGCTCTTAACACCCAGCAGGGTAAAGACAGTCTGTGTATTGTTTCTTTATGCCCTAAGGACTGATTTGAGAGTTGGGTTGGTGTGAGCAGAGTGTGACCTTCCCTGCCTTTAGTGACTGAAACAGTGTAGTGAAACAATTAACATAGCAATGATGTCAGTAATGTTGTCAGTCACTCTCGTCTCCCCACCAATTTTATATCATTCTGGATCCTCGTTACCCTGTATGAAAAAGAAAAGGATCCCTGTAACTTTCCATTGCTTACAGGCTCTTAGGATTTGTCACTCGTAAAGTGAGTACTTTGAGAATTATGTGGGATAGGAGAAAATTATGTGTGAGACCTACAATGAGCTGCTTAAAAGGAACACAGATTTTGCAAGTGCCTCTTTAATGAGTTATTAAGGATGCCATTTCAGCACTTGTTTAAAATCATAAAATTTTTCAGGTTATAGAAGCCCTTTTCCTTTTACAATACATCTCCGCTCTAGCATTTAAAGGAATGGAAGGTTTGAAGTGTGAGATAATTAAGTTAATAGAGTCTCATCTTGATATTTGGTTAGGGTTAAAATACAATAATTTTAGGTATATAAGTAAAATCTATAAAAGTATCTGAAACTTAAACAGTTTGAGTGTATATTGAATTGCATCATTTTGAAGATGGAGGGCAAGTAGGTCTACACTTAATACTTTTAGTGACTTTAGTACAGACATTACATTATAAAAAGCACCATACTGCTTTAAACAGTTTGCTACTATGGAGATGCGTTTTGTTATTAATGTGATCGTTTTGATGCGGACGGTCTGTGTCTTTGCACATATATCCAGGAATATGCCACCAGGTCAAGATTTGGAATCCGCCGGGGGAAAACTGCCCAAGAACTCAAAGAGGCAGCAATGGAACCATCCGTAGAAAAAGCATATAAAAGTAGGTGGCAGACTTTTGTTTTAACACAAAGTCCATGATATGTTTTGGGGATGTAGCTCAGTGGCTTAAGCACCTGGCTGGCAAATGTAAGGTCCTGAGTTTGATTTCCGGTATCAGAATAAATAACTGAATCTCCATGGCCAGCGTCCTGAAGTACGCAGACTCATACTTCCATGTATTTTCTGGGGGAAAAGAGCCATATTACTATTCTGGGATCTGATGACCTCAGAAAGATTGGTATTTTGCCATGGGTTTGGTTTTACTTTCACATTTTTAGGGGAAAAAAAAAAGACTATTAACATACCTTGATCTAAAAGGTACAACCTGTTTAAGGAAATTCATTTGAAATTATGGAGCATGTTCACGCAGGTGTGTTATATTTGTCCACATCTCAAGTCAGTGATTTTGATTCATAGTTTGAATTCCAGCTTTGTGTGTTCAAAACTAGGTTATTAATCTTGCATCTAAACAAGAACACAAGTGTTTCTTAACAATCTTAATGTTGGTGTATTACAGAGATTGCCCTAATCAGGAACCCTCAGGACAGTTGTTTCTGATTAGTAGACTGGCCCTAAAAAACAAATCATAGATTATGTAGCAGTAGCATAGTTAATATTCTCGATGAACCAATTTAGAAAGCAAGGTGCCCTTCCTGAGCATTGATTTCCATCTAGGAAGAGTTGCAGCTGGGCAGGGTATAATTCCGGTCCTCAGGAGGCTGAGGCAGGAGGCTTACCATAGATTTGAGGCCAGGCTGAATTACATAGTAGACCCTGTTTCACAAAACCCCTGCCGAAAAAAGAAAGTGAGGTGGTAAGTTGACAGTTCTGTAAACAAGAACGCCTTCTCCCTTAATTCTGCTGGGTAGGTCCTGATTACAGTTACTTCTTTGGCCCTATTTCTTGACCCCATGTGAAGCTTCATCTTTTTAATACCACCTTAGACCCAGTGGATGACTGTTGACATTTTCCTTATTTTACTAAGAACTTTAAACTCCTGTTAATAAAATATATCCCAGGCACACACCCACATCTGCAGACACACCGCCCTTCAGACACTGCCAGATGAGTGGAAGGGTAATCAGGTCCCCTTTACGTTGATTATTTCACCTTTGTAGGAGCATCCTTTTCTGTTGGTCTCCTAACTTGGAGGGCATCTGTAGTCCCCACGTTGTATTAATGGCTGTAAGGAAGAAATGGTGCTACAATTTGTCCCCTCGCAAACATTTGAAGCCTTACCCCGCACTTCGCGATGTGACCGTAGTAACGTGTGTTTCTTTCTCCTGTGTTCTGCAGTTGAACAGATAGGAAAATGCTTTATTGCCGGAGGGGCTGCCGTGGGTCTTGGAGCATTGTGCTACTATGGCTTGGGCATGTCTAACGAGATAGGAGCGATTGAAAAGGCTGTGTAAGTAAACTGTTCCCAAAAATATAAAAATCCCTCCTTAGTACAGTAGTGTCGGTGTTTTTCTCATCATTTAATCTCCAGTCACTTTTGAAATACTTTGCATCTAGGCTTTATCTGTGTATGCACATGAATACTACTTCAGCATGTATTTTTTCAAACCTATGTACACATCTTTTACCAAGATGTTACCTGTTTAAATAAAGAGAAAATACGTTACTTTTACTATAAGCTAAGTGCTTGTTTTATTTAGTCTTTATGGTGACTCAAGTATGTTTATTTCCCCAGTAATCTAATTGAATAAGATGATTTTATTGCAAGGTCATCTAGCTTAGTAAACGACCCAGCCGGTGTTCACGCCCTTGGTTCTGGTCACTGACTGCCTTGTTTCTTACAGAGTTTGGCCTCAGTATGTGAAGGATAGGATCCATTCCACCTACATGTACTTGGCCGGAAGTGTGGGCCTGACAGCTCTGTCTGCCTTGGCAGTAGCTAGAAGTCCTGTTCTCATGAACTTCATGATGAGAGGCTCATTGGTGGTGAGTGAAGCTGGTTTTCATTCCCCTTTGCCATCTAAAGATCAAAAGATTCAGTGACGTGAGGAGGGTACTAAATGGAAGAATACTAAGTTGAATAAGTTTTTGTTCATTTGATCATATGAGTTAGTGTGATCATAAAAGTTAGCTGAGCAGAGGAGAAAGTACATTCTCAGTCAGCAAATATTTATTGAATTCAATTCTTTATCGAATGTATATTGTAATGTAGGACCAGAGGGATTGTAAATCAAACTTAGAGGATTATTCTTCACTACAGAAAATGGCAAACAGGCTCTATTATGTAGCAGTTTCCTAAAAATTAAAGCAAATTCAAGAACATCTTAAAGATCGGTGGAAAATACTAGTCAAAATATCCAAGCAGTCTGCTGTTAAGAGCAGAATTATACTGCCACTGTTATTTCCAAGTTGTTTGATCTTATATAAGATTTTATATTCAATGAATATTCATTGAGCACTTATTTTGCTAGATACCAAAATAGGATTTCAGATGTGGGCCCTATTTTTCTGCTGCAAGAAGAGATAAATTGGGAATATGTGGTACAAGATACACAGTAGGTTTGGATTTCATAGAAAATTACTATTTTCAAGTGTTTCACCTTTAAAATGTTTCTTGAAATTTTTAATTTCTCTGTAATGTTTTCTAGTTTGCTGTATATAGGTCTTGTTAATCTCCTGGCGAGATTTGCCACTGTTTTATGTTTAAATACTCTTACCAGAGGACGAGAGCAGTCTTGCCCTGCCAGGCGGCTTGGCAGGGGAGGAGGTAGAAGCCCTCACTGGGAAGGGGGCTTGCAGTGCTCTCAGAGCGGTTTCAGCAGGTGAGGTCTGGAGCTGGAGGGAGCCGTGACCAGAGCCGGTTTGCCGGGTTTCCAAGCTGAGGCGAGTGCCGAGGTCCTCAGAGGCCTGAGCAGAGCCTGCGGCAGCGTTCCTGTCTTAAGCGCTGAGAGCCAGTGTGGAGGAGACACGTCTTCAGGAGACCTGAAGTGGGGGTGACGGACTGAACTGCAGCAGCGAATGAGAAACGGGGGTTGGGGGGAGGTGTAGGCCCTTCACAGTGCCCCCTTCTGAGAGCCCAGCGCCCTGACACTTCCAGTACGTTCTTCACAGCCGCACAGCTGTTCGAACGGTTTTTGTGGAGACAGAGTCTCACTGTGTCGTTTAGGCTGGCCCTGAACTTGCTGTGTAGCCCAGACTGGCCTCAAGCTCTCCACAGTTCTCCCGCCTCAGTCTCGCAAGTGGTGGCATCACAGGCATGCGCCACCACACCCGGCTTGCCACATCTGTAGCTGCAGGATTATGCTTTTCCAGTGGGTGTCCTGAATCTCCTAGCCTGGAGGGTCCTGAAGGCACAGAACAAACACCGCAAGACTCCAGAGAAATGTTGTGCTTGGCTGTACCCTCAGCCCTGTCCCTGCGAAGGAGCACCTCCCTCCTCTGCTGAGGGAGAGCCCCACACTGGCACTGCAGGGGCACAGGGAGCACCTGGCAGCCGGTGCGTGGGGGCAGGTGGAGCGTGGGGAGAGTGACTGCCCACTGGAAGGAGCCCTGGGTGAGGGGGCGAGTGACCGATGAACAGAGAGCTGTGCTCGGCACCGTGTAGAAGCCTCGGGAGGCTTCGGGAGGTCCTGGCGGCCCTGCCTGTTCCGTGCAGCTGGAGCAGTGTGGAAAGGTGAAAGGCAGGGTGGACTGCATCTTGAAGGACCTTCAGGGACAGCAGTGAAACGCCTGACAGCCCTGCACGCACAGGCTGCATGAAGAGATTTTTCCTGGTTTCCGGTGGGACAGTGATGAAATGGAACCCTGTAGGATTTTCTACCTAATTGGGGCTTTCTTGTCCGCTGCGAGAACAGCTATTGTATTCTCCTGTGCTTTGGGTCAGAGGGTGAGCACTGGTGGGTCAGCGAGTGAGGAGGCCCAGGGTTGCTGGCATCGGAAAATATTCACGGGTGTTAGGAACTGCTGGCCACAGTATTCCTGCTCTCTGGTTTGATCCAAAGGCGTCAGGGTTGCAGTCTCGGCTTTACCTTCCCTGAAGGTGGACTATCCCTGTCTTCCTTCCATGGTACTCATTTCTTTTGTGGGGATGGGGGTTGAGGCAGGGTCTGTCTGGAACGCCCAGCATCACCACATCTGGCTATATCGTTTCTCTGTCATACACAAACAACGTTCATCATAACAATGGAAATCCAGGATGCACAGAAGGAATGACCCAATAGCCATAAATCTGGGCGGGTGGAAGTGTGGAATCTGTCTTGCATTTTTTATGTGCTGTAATATTTACCTTTTGTTTTTCTGCTTTTCATGCAGCAAACAAGGAATTCAGGCAGTGTAGTGTGTTTGCATTTATAATTAGTAGATCATGACTGATTTTTTAAATGCTGTGTGTGTTATATAAAATATGTCTTTTACCAACAAGTGAGTGTGGTGGCACATGCCTGTGACTCGCAGCACTCTGGGAGGCCGAGACAGAAAGATCTGGAGTCCAGGCCCAGCCTCTGCAGGACCCTATCAGAGTAAAATTTTAAAAAGGCCTGGGGGTGTGGCTCAGGGTGAGGCCTTGGACGCAGTTCCTAGTACTAGGAGCAGTCTTAGTATCAGCCTGGAGTTCTGGCGGGGACTCAGGGTCAGAGGACACTGTGCCTGTGCCAGGGGCTCCACTCCTGTCCGAGGCTGCCTGCAGCCCTCATAGCTGGCAGCAGGCCTGACTTGCGGCCAGCCCAGACTGAAGCCAGCCTGCAGCGCACTAGACAAACGCAGGGCTCATGTACTGTCTTCATCTTTCAAGCTGGTAAAAAGCGCCTGGTCGTACTTGAAACTCGTGGGTTCCTGTCTTGCTTTTGTTTAAGGGTTCCCTTTTCTTCCTAATGTGTCTTTCAGACAGTTGGTGCAACTTTCGCAGCCATGATTGGAGCTGGGATGCTGGTGCAGTCCATTCCCTACGAGCGGCGTCCAGGCCCAAAGCATCTCGCCTGGTTGCTCCATTCTGGTATGTTCTAACTGTTGTGAGACAGCTTCCGGAGCTTCCCATTTTAGTGACTCTTGACAAGTGTAAACAGTTTTCCACAGTAGTTGCTAGTTGCTTTATTGTCAGACCTTCCCGCTGAAAGATTGATTCCACGAGCACAGACATCCTGAAAATCAGACACTGTCTCCTCCTAACGGTGTCAAGTGAGTAGGGATTGACCCTGAGGTGTTTTATCCAATACCAGGAGGATGGCACATCTGATCCGTGTCACTTGAGAGTTGTTTGGGTCTGGTGGCTTCAGAAAAAGCAAAACCTCTGGAGAAAGTTGCTAAGAACTTGTTGCCAGTTGCAGAATTCATGGGAGTCCTGACAGCAGTGTCCTAGGGAGAATTCTTTTTCTAATATCTTTCTTAGGGTAACATGTATTTTAGTCATCCTCTTGAAGTACTAGAAAACAGAAAGAAACCTAAACAGTGAAAAAAGAAAACAAGAAAAAACCCAGCCTGACAGAATAAGGGAAGCCAATCAAACAACAGTAAAATAACAGAATTCCTCTGGTGTCCTCTGTTCTGTGACGGTGTCCAGGTCAGACCCCAGAAGTGTGCCGTGTGATCCCACCAGGTCTCAGTGGGGTTTGCGCTGGCTGTGGGACCGATCCTACCCTCGGGTGTGGAGCTGGGATTGGTCTTTACGCAGACAGCATTCTCTGTCCACCTCTCCTAGCCGTGGTTGTCTCTGTGACACTCTCCCCAAAGCAGTGCACCCTCAGACAGGGAGGGCTCCTTCCAGACCTTGCCCAGCTTCCTCCGCTCCACACGACTGACCCCTCCCACGCTGGTCATTGGCAGGGCCGGGGAGGAGTGCCCTGTCCCGCTGCAGGCCAAGGTCCTTGCCAGGCCCAGGGCAGCCTCCCAGTCCCATTAGGGCTGATGCTGGCTTTTGGTGGCCACTGCAGTGGAGTCTAGGCGGCCCGGCTCCTGGCCCTCAGCAGAGTACCCCCGGTCCGCGCCCACCTGCGGCAGTCTGCTGTGACTGTGTGGTCCCCCTCCTTCCACTCGGGGCCTTGGCAGAGGCAAGGAAGCCAGCCAGGACTGTTCTGCTGCTGGAGTCCGCCCGCAGCGGCAGCCCTGCCTGCCCGCTTCCGTTCTGCGCATGTGCGTGCCAGGGTGCAGCGCTGCGCCGCTGGCTCCGGCCTCGCTGCTGCCGCTACTGCTGCCACCACCAACTCCGCCATGGGCCAGCTGGCCTGCCTGTGGCATGTGCCATGCTGGGCTGCTGGCTCTCGGCCTCCTGAAGTCCAGGGGGCCTTGTTACTGCTCTGGGAATGTCCGTCTGCTCCAGAAAGGCACTGACTGCAGACCGGGGTGCAGGGCCCTCCGCACCTGTCTCGGGAGTGTGTTCCAGAGACGATGCTTTGCGCTGACGGCAGCTCCTCCCGAGCTGTTGGTCCTGTTAGGGAGCCCATTTACTTCGGCTAATTATTTCCCACTGTAAGTTTTAGGAAGATGGTTACAAAGCGTAACAACTAAAATTAAGTTGATGAGCTGCGATGGTATTCCCTGTCACAGACCAACAACAGTGTCTGTCGGGAAGTCCCGCATTTCCAGTGGCCCCCCGTTTGTCCCTCCTCTCATTTTACTTTATCCTGTTGGCAGCAGTAGGTTTGACCTAGAATTTTTTTTAGTGTTTTCAAGCCTTTTCATGTGGATTCTTACGTGTTGTAAAAACATGGGATTTCGGTTAGGGAAAATGCAGGTTAGTGAGTTAAAACCATTGGACCAGGAGTATGTTGGTGTCGCCATACAGAGTGTGGGCAGCCGCACTCAGGTTGTAAAGTGCGGGGTGTGGGGTCACCCAGAGGGAGGCGTCCTGGGGCGGCCTGGCACCGGCGTCTTTGGACGGTGCCTCCCCATGGCGGTGGTTTCCCAGCGCTGACCAAGCTGTGCCTTTCCCCAGGTGTGATGGGTGCAGTGGTGGCGCCTCTGACCATCTTGGGCGGCCCCCTCCTCATCAGAGCAGCATGGTACACGGCGGGCATCGTGGGCGGCCTGTCCACCGTGGCCATGTGTGCGCCCAGTGAGAAGTTCCTGAACATGGGTGCGCCCCTGGGCGTGGGCCTGGGCCTCGTCTTTGCCGCCTCGCTGGGTAAGTCCCTGCAAAGTTCTGAAGTAGGTACCTTAGTTCTTAAGAGAGAGGCACACGGATGCAGCGGCTTTGACCGCTTGTAAATCTTGGCATTCAGCCAGCCGCTGGTGTTGGCTTCGCAGACACTAAAACAGTCTGGAGAACTCGGGCACCTCGGTGTGCAAGAGCCTTCCTGTAATGCGGGGTGCCTGCCAGCCGCTGAGCTGCAGTCAATAAGATCATAGGATCGTGGCCCACAATCCTCAGGTGTCTTACCTGCATAGTGCACCGTGAGATTTGGGGGTTTGCTTCGTTTTGTTTGTTTGGTTTCAGACAGGGTTTCACTAGGTAGTTCAGGCTGACCCTGAACTCCCCATGTGGCCCAGGCTGGTCTTGAACTCACAGCAATCCTCCTGCCTCAGCCTCCCCAGTGCTGAGATTACAGGCATGCCTCCCTATGCCTGGTCCAAAGAGGGTTTTAAGTAGCGTAAATTATAAATCTAGTTATAAGAAAGTCTTTTAGAGACACCAACTTACTTTTTCTTGGTTGTGATTTCAGGATCAATGTTTATCCCACCCACCACCGTGGCTGGCTCCACTCTGTACACAGTGGCAGTGTATGGTGGACTGGTTCTTTTCAGCATGTTCCTTCTGCATGATACTCAGAAAGTCATCAAGCGGGCGGAAGTCACACCAGTGTACGGAGTCCAGAAGTACGACCCCATCAATTCGTAAGTGACCTTTCACCTCCTCCTCTTGTGTAAGGACACCAGTCAGTTTCCACAAGCCAGGTGGCTCGACAGCAGGAGGTTGTTAGCTTTGAGTTCTCGGGGCTAGAAGCACAACATTAAGGGGTCAGGCAGGCAGGTACCTTCCTCTTTCCTCTACTACCTGCGACAATCCACAGTATTCCCTGGCTAGTAGATGTAGCACTCCAGTCTCCACGTCCGACTCCCTGCCCTTCTCCCTGTGCGTCTGTCTCCTCTCCATTGATGGGGGCAGGGTCTCACTAGGTAGTGCATGCTGGCCTTGGACTCAACTTTGTAGCCTAGGCAGGCCTCAAACTCATGGCAACCCTCCTGCCTCAGCCTCCCAAGTGCTGGGATTACAGGCATGTGCCACCCCACCCAGCTTCCTCTCATTTTCTTGTATGGCCAGCAGTAACCCTGGACCAAAGGCCCACTCTGCCCTCATCCTAACTTGCATCTTCATCACATCTTCTTCAAAAATGCTACCTCTAAATAAAGTCACGTTCACAGATGACGGGCTAGGGTTGCACGTGTGTTCCATGGGGACACAAGTCAGCCTACAGCAGTGGCTGTGTTGAGTTTTACTGTTTTGTTTCTGTTGTAGTTTGATCAATTCTCTTGCTTTAGTAAGCTATATACTTATATATCCCGAAAAATCTCTGATAATATTACAACTAAGAGTAAAACATTTAAGTATTTACTCAAAGTAAATATTATTATTACTTTATTATTATTACTGTATTGTTTATTGGAAAATGTGCATAATTGCCTGCACTTTTAGAAGGAAAAAAGGAAAAGTCATTTCTAAAAATTAGAAATTCCTCAGTATAAAGATTCTGCCTTACAGATACTCAATTTTAATTGGCATTCAGTATTATAATACTGCTGTTTCTCCTCTAGGATTCTACCAGAATTGTTTTGTTGAAAGCTTTCTAGCGTTTTGTAATACTGTCACATTTTAAAGCAATTTATTTTTCTTGACCTAAAAATAAAACTCAGTGTTATGGTTTGAAAAATGTTACTCTAAAGCTTAGATTTGTAGCACTTTCCTTTAGCAAACTGTACCTTAGACATTGAAACCCCGGAGTGTGCTTAACAAGTCTTCGTAAAGGTGTCCGTCTGATCTGTCTTGACTGTCACCCAGGGTTTTTTGTTTTTGTTTCTGTTTTTTGCAGGATACCATACTTAGTGTCAGAGAACAGAGTCATACTTTTAAAAACTGTTCTTCAAATTTAAGAGATTGGTGCACGAAGAGGAAAAGCTTGACTGTAGGATTTCCTTCCTTGGCAGCGGAGCAGTGGTTTTAACTCGCATCCCGATAGCGGGGGACATCACCGGTGAGCAGTGGTGGTCCTGGCTGTCGCAGATAACGCCATCTCTTTCTCTCCTAGGATGCTGGCGATCTACATGGATGTGCTGAACATATTTATGCGCGTCGCAACCATGCTAGCAACGGGGGGCAACAGGAAGAAGTGAGCCACCGCGTCCAGCCTCTGCCGCGCCGCACTGCGCGGCTCCTGCAGGAGGTGGTGGTGGCCGACTTGGTGCCGGCCGCTCTTGCTGAGGTTGGAGGATAAGGCCGTGTTCGCACGTCTCTGCTCCAGCAATGTGACCCCTAGGTCTGCTCTTTCTTTTAGAGAATAAATTCAGTAGTTCTCTTCTTCCAAATAAGCACATAAATATGTCCAGCTCTCATATTTGAGTAATTTTAAAACAGTTTGTTGAACAAATACGGAAACTAAAGCTTATGTTAGGAGAGCATGTGTTTTACCTGGTTTTGAGTTGTAAATTAGAGTAAGTGAGATTTAGCACATCTGTGTGTGCCTGTGTCATTTTGGGGGGCGCACCTTTTTTTTTTTGGAGACATGTCTCACTGTAGTTCGGGCTGGCCTTGAACTCATGGCGACCCTCCTGCCTCCGCCTTCGGAGTGCTGAGATTACAGACGTGCACCACTGCATGGGACTGGACGCAAAGTCCTGAAGTAGCACCGAAGGTGATGTTCAGGGTGCGGCGCAGAGACGGAGCAGGTTCCCACGGCACTGTTCTCGGGCTGTAGCGCTTGCGATGCCAGTGGCGGACCTGTGAGTGTTGACAGCCGACGAGGACTCCTGTTTGTGTGCTTGCCTTTGGGGTGGAGCCAGGGGCTCCTCCCCGCTCTGCTGCTCAGTGCTGTCTCTGCAGAGGCTGAGTCTCCGTGGCAGTCCCCAGGGCAATCGCGGATGTGAGTTTTCCTTTTGAGTCTCTAAAGCAGCGTCTCTAGGTAGAATGTTCCAAGCGTGACGCTTACTGCTCTCTACGCTGGGGATTTGTTGCGGCAGTGCTGAGGCCTGCTTGGGTACATGCTCACTCTTCTCGGCTCTGCTGGTCTTGCCATGACTAGGAAAACCTGCCGTGGCCTACACCGGGCATTTTTATCAAAGCAGTTGCGCTCCTAAACCACTGGATTCTCACATTCCGTCTTATGTGAAGCACTGGAAAGCAAAACTAGCATTCTGAAAAGTTGAATCAAAAGTGGAGTGGGGAAAGTGCTCCGTGAGTTTCCCCAGCAGTTTTCTTTGTGGCCTGCATAGACCATTACTTGGCAGGCCTGTAAGTTTTCGGACACCGAATCGGAAGTCTTCAGTGAGGGGAAGAAGTCTGTATGATTACTGAGATGATGGCTATTTTTGATAAATATTTATTGCAGTAATTGGGAATAATTTTTAACCATCTCCTAGTATGTAGAATGCACACTTGTGAAACAATAAAGCTTCTGGCCGGATGGAATTGGTCTGCTTTTTCCAGCTGAGCTGAGTTCACGCAGTTGGAGAGGGTGTGTTGAAGAAGGCTCCTCACTTGTGCTTGTCTCCTGTGTGACACGGGGGCCGCTTTTTACCTCCCTGAGCCCGTTTGCCCCCATTAAGTGAAGGTACCAACACAGCCACCTCGTAGGGTTATGGTGAAATGTGTGGGGCCCTAATAACTTGGGAAGTTTTAGCTTCTCTTGCGGATTTGGTGTTTTTTCCCCAGTTTAAAAAAACAAAACTAACTGCTCCCCCCCCCCATCCTGTCCTGCCCTCTACCCGGTGTTAACAGGCGCCAGGGTCTGCTCCCCCTGATGGAAGTTCAGGACTTGTGTCCCCGGGCTGGGGTCTGTTTCTGGGTGGTGGCGCACACACAACAGGACCGGTGTCATCTCGGTGGGGTACTAGGCGAAGGTCGATTTAGAGGGATCGAGATTTTAAGTTGAAGGGCAGCACTTCTTTGTAGAACCTCACTTTCCCTGACTCTGGGAGGACACAGAAGACGGCACAAAATAGGGAACTGAGCAAGGGACCTACGATTGATAGTCCCCGAACCCCGGAACGGGGCAGGGCGTCTTTGGGAGTAGTCTCCCCCTCCATAGCCTCCAGGAAGGGGGAAGAGCTGCAGGGAGCAGAAAAGAAGGCCGCCCCATTCCTCAGCTGGCCGCAGTGTCCGGGGTCACTGGAGACCCTTGCCTGGGGGTGCGCGGTGGACGGCAGGGCGGGGTGCGTGCGTGCCCGCCCGCCCCGCTGAAGGACAAGTGTCTCGGTGGGTGGTGGGTCTGGAGCAGGGCCCTGAGGCTGCTGAACGGCTGCAGGGGTGGTGGGCGCCCGGAAGACTCTCGGAAGGAACAGGAGTGGAAGTCACAGCGCGGCTGGCTTGACCTGGCCTCGGGCAGAACCCCACTGGACTCTGCAAAGGACCAGCCCCGGCTGCAGGCGGCCGGGGTCCGCCGCGGGCGAGTCCCAGGTTCCCAGCTCTGCTCCGCCGGAAGTAGGTCCTGGAAGCCGCGGGTTCCGCGCTCTGCTAGGCAGGAGCTGCGATGGTGAGCGCCCCGGGGAGACAAAGTACACAGCCACCGTGCAGAGGACGGACAGGAGCTGGGGGAGGGCGCCCGGGCAGGGAGTGTCTGACCTGGCAGACGGGCAGGAGGGGAAGCTGGGCAGGAGGCGGGAGCCGTCCCGGGTCTCACGGCAAGGCGGGGCGCGACCAGCGGCCTCCCCGAAGTTGAACATTGGCCCACGCGATGATGCGATCCTCAGTGGAAATCGGAGTGGCAGGGAACAAATGGGCATCTGGTAAGAAAACGGGGAGTCAAGTGTCTTCAAGGGGTACCTCTACCGTGGAGAGAACGTCAGGATCGCTGCAGCACTTGCCGTTTCTCAGGTTTGGGGAACCAGCAGGAGGCCCCGGTGCGGTGTGCAGACTGCCCCACCTGTGGTGTAGACGCGGCCAAGGCCCCGTAGCCGCCTGCAGCGCAGCCGCAGTTGACCCCAGGAGCGCGCACATGCACACAGGCCCAGTTGTCCAGGCGCTGGCGGGTATGGGGTGAGGGAGGCAGAAGCAAGGTGAGGGCCCCCCAGGGAAGCAGGGCCGGGTCACACGCGGGGGGGGGGGGGGGGCGAGGGATCCACCCCCAGCTTTCCGTGTCCCGCCCTCGGCGCTGGTGAGGCAGAGACCTGGCCTCCCCACGCCCTCCGCTGCAGCACTGACCTGCTCTACTGTCCAGTTTCCGGGGCAAGACCCACACGTGGAAGGGCTGGGAGCTGCGCAGACCCCAGCCTTGCCTCCCCCTCGTCCTTGTATTCACCGGAGGGTTCCCTTGAAGTGTCAGGGCGGCCGGAGGTGGGGCGCCCTCTGGAGACAGGGTGAGGTCCAGCAGTCCCTCTTCCCCGTATCCTGGGAACCTGAAATCCCTACGCGGATGTATAAGCCGTGAAACTGTTTGAATCAAGTTCTTGTGGCCGGGCTGGAGATACAGCTCAGCGCACAATGCCTGCCTGGCAAGTGTGAGGTTGTGAGTTCCGTTCCTGGCACCCCCAAAAATTATTGCAGTAAAAAGACACATTGCCATGAATCAATCCCTCAGGCTGACTCCCCTCACTCTGAACGCTTACTGCAGTCTTGCTTTTTTCCCTTTCAATCTTGCTGCCTTGTGAAGCAGTCCTGAAGTCTCCGTGAGTGGCTTTGCAAGGAGCGATCAAAACTACCGGAAAGGCTGCTGCCGAGCGCCGCCCCGTGGGCGGGCGGGCGGGCTCTTAAACCTTCGGCCCTGTCCGCCTCAGCCGCGGTGGCGCCCAGTGAGTGGCGCTTCCCGAGTCAGGGTGAGGGCAATAGTCAGCGACTTAAATCAGCGTAGGCTTTGAGGCAGGCGCACCGGCACGGCTGAAGCCACCACGGCCGAAGCCACCGGGCAGGACGGGAGAGCTGCGTCAGGACCGGCCAGGACAGCGGGGTGAGGCTCTGAAGCCAGGGAGAGGATTCTGGGCGGAGCAGGGACACTGCGTCTTTCACTCCGGTGTTTCGATCTAAGCATCTGTCACAGGCTCCAGCCCTGTTGTCTGCGCGCCCCCGTGCACACGCCAGCACGCGCACAGAAACCGGGCACGGAACAGCACGTCTCACACCTGTCGAGGGGCGCGGATTAACCCGGAAGGCGGTGTAAGTGAGCCAGGCAGCGCACACAGAAGTCCGCGTCTGGAATCTGAAAAACCCAACTTGGAGAACGTGGTGGTTACTGGACGCAGCAGGAGGTTACAGCTCGGAGGAAAAAATAAGGTGGGGACGTGTTAATTAATTCAGACATTTCACGCTGCATTCGTAATGGGACATCACTGTGCACCCGGAGTTAGGTCTGTTAGTTTGTCATAAAAAACCTACATTAGCATGTGTAAGCGACTTCTGCAGGACCAGGAGTGAGGCCAGCGGCCGCGGGGTGCACTGGGCCCGTTCATTGCCAGCCTGCACAGCAGCAAGGAGCAGAGGTTACTGCCGACTGGTTCGGTCGGTGGTTGGCCGGCTCCAGGGCAAAGCCAGCGGAGGAGAGCAAGCCGGCCCAGCCAACCACTTAGACGCCGCCTCCCAGTGAGCCACTGGACTACTGACCCTCATCACAGTGGGGCCTTGGGGTGGGGGTATTGGGGGTCTCAGCCATAACACAGATGGATCAAAGATACTCTGACACTGAGAAAACAGTATTGGAATAGTATTGACCTCTGGATTCATATTAAATATAATTTCACTAAAAGCTCAAGGTTAGGATACCTGCAAAGTGCACTAAAGTGTAACTCGGCAACTATAATAAACCGGTACAATAAATACTGGCGGTGACAAGGAAGGAAAAGCCAAGGGCCCCACTTCAGGAAGGCGGCCACACAGTAAGGAGAAGCCGTTTCTCCACTGCACAGTGGTCCAGGAGCTGGGGACCACAGAGCTGTGGTCTAGACCGAGCCTCCGAACAGGTGGAGAACGTGGAGCACGGTGCGCGAGAAAGCCTGAGGCTGGGAACAGCCACAGGGCTCCGGGCAGAGGAGGCAAACGCTGAGAAGCCTCCAGAGGTCGGACCGGCCCCACAGGGCTCCAGCACCCAGCAGGAGTGGCCCTGGGGTAGGAGACACAAAGCCTTGTAGCATGGTGACAGTGGTGACATCTATCCGTCCTTCCCGGTGGGACTCCCAGGCCTCCAGCAGCTGTCAAGGTGAGGCAGGTTAGCCACACACCCAAGAATGCGGTGGACGTCGTGGCCTGGGGTGGGGTGGGGCGACAGGACGGGAAATTCACGCAGCAGACCCCCCCCCACCTGCTCCCCGGGAGGCGCTGGCCTGAGTGAGCAGCAGGTGCCTGGAGGCAGGCGAGGCCCAGCGCTGAACTTAACTAACTGGGTTGGAGGCTGACTATTCATCTGCTCTCCTAGAACTCCAGCCCCACAGCTTTGGAGGCGGGGTCCCGTCCCAACAGGGAGCCCACCCCGTCCCTGAAGGGGGTCAATGCCAGCCACCCCAAAGTTCAGTGCAAAGCCCGGCCGAGTTGGCGCCCGCATGTGGTGCTCCCTGTGTCACGAGCTGCTCTGCAGTTTGCCAAGCAAATAAAGGCAGGGAAGTGGCTCAGGTCAGCGGGGCGGTGTGCGACACACGGGGAGAAGCCAGGGCTGCCAGTGCCCAAAGCACAGGGTCAGGGTGGGATGCTGCCCCCGAGAGGGCTGGACACCGAGGCCACTTCCGCGCTGCTCTTAGAAACAAATTAGGCGTGAATCATGCTTCCTCCTTGTGAAATCCCCAGCGTCCTAGGTGTGTCTCTGGAGACATTTACCCCCTCAGGAAACCTGCCAGGAAAGTTTTCAAAATCATCTTTGGAAATCGTTTAAACCCCATGATCCGATTCTTTTATTACTATCAGAACCTCACATGCTTAAAATTTAACAAGTGTTCCGTTAAGATGCTTCTCGTTTTCACCTCTCACTCAGCCTGAGATTCTGAGCATTCTACAGAGCTGGAGGTGTTGCTTCCTTTTTTAAAGTAAGAAGCTGACAGCCCCCTCTGAAATGTTTCACCTGAAAGGTGAAAACCTGTGAAGAGCAATTGTATGGAGGAGGGCAGGGCTGAGCCTGGAATTTACCCTTTATATCCTGGGCCCTGCTGCTTCAGTACTTTGCTGTGGGGATTCAGGAGCTGCTGGAGGGGCCTGGGCTGAGGGTCCATGCCCAGCACCGGGGAAGCAGGCGGAGTCCGACTCGGGGATGTTCTTCCCCTGAAAGGTGACCCAGGGAAGCCTGCACACCTGTGAGTGCTGTGTGTGAGTGTGTAAGGAACACAGCCCTCCAGGTAACCCATTCCTTCCAGCCTAGCTGGGCGGCTGTGTCCTGTCATGAAAGAGTCAAAGCCGAGGTGCCATCCTAAAAGTCCATTTCTGGGTCTGTGGCCGAGCGGCTGAGGAGCCCTGGGGAAGTTCCCTGAGTCCTGGTTCAGCTGCGGGAGGTCCAGGGGACTCTGCTTCCCCGAGGCTGCTCCTAGTGCCTGCACCCGCTAAGTGAAGAGAGCTCAGCTCTCAGTATCAGCTTCACCCCTGGCCCCTCCGCCAGGCCGGTGGTTCTTTCCACCACTGTCTGCCAGAATCAGCCAAGTGTGCCTGCCCAACGGGTAATGGCCAGTGCCATGCCAAGGCGTCCTGATGCCCCAAGGACTCGGCGGCCGCACTCCCAAATGACCCCAGGTAGAAAAGACAGGAAATAGTGGTCCTTGAGGTGGACCAGATGTGTAATCCGAAACACCCCGGGACGCAAGCTTAGTGAACTTGGCTCAGTTGATCTAGGGAACAGCCGGGTGCTGCCAGCTGCACCCTACTTCAGGTGACAGCTGCCCAGTCCTCCGAGCACCAGCCGTGGTGTAGACGCCGGTACGCTCCCAGGATCTTCAAGGTCCCGCCCCTGCACAGCCTCGGGACTGGAGCACACCCTGCGAACAGAATCCACCCGCCTGGTGCTGCCCCGTGACTAATCCAGCATGACAAATCCGGTTTCTTTGTGCAGGTTAGCTTTAGGGTTTCTGCAAACAGAAGGGCTGACTATCAGGCCATCCCCTGGCCTCTGGTTTGCCGTGGAGCTGTCCTCAGCACGTGGCCTAAGTTCTTCTCTCGGGTCTGCAGCAGGAGGGGAAGGCGGGGAATCCCACCGTGCACCTGTCTCCAGCAGCAGGGGATATGATGTCTGGCTGTTCTGCCAGGAACCAGGGAGAGCGGAGCAGATGTTGGCATCTTCCCGTGTGCCCTTGCGGGCTGGGAACTGGCATCAGTCCCTTGGCTAAAAGGTCACACTTAGGAAGCAAACAACAGACCCGACTGTCCCATCTCAAGAACAGACATAAGCTCTGTGCGTGTCTGTGTGTGTGTGCACGTGCAACCTATGGGTGTCTTTGCCCCCTGGCGTCAGGAAGGCTGATCCTGCCCACCCACCCCCTTCCTCTCTCCATCTGCACCGAGCCCCACCCTGCCTTTCCCTTCTGTCTCATTCCTGGAAGCCTGTTTGCGTGTTCCTCAATTATTTCGGCTTCTCACCGTCAGCCTGTTTAGATGAAGCCACTCCCTTTCCAGGGATTGACTCCTCTTGCCAAGTCCTCCGCCATCTCCTGGACGGCAGCTACCCAGGGCCCCGTGGCAGGTGCTGCAGTGGATGGGCATGTTCAAGGCACTGCAGAGCTCTGACTGCTCACAGCTGACCACGGAAGCCCTGCCAGGCCCACAGCATCTTCCCCGAGCCTCTGGGACCGAGTTCCATTCACCTCCTGAGCCCAGGCCTCAACCCATCTGCATCCGTGGACACTGAGAGGAAAGAGTTGCATCATGTGTTGGCACTGCCATACCAGGTCGGAGAAGGCTGCACCAGGAAGAGACCACAGCGAGGTCTGGAAGGACGAACAGAACCTGGGTCAGAAGTGGGGTCGCAGAGCCCAGGCAGAGGCTCACGGTGGGGATGGGAAGCACGCGCCCGCCATCTCTCCTGGGCCCAGGGACACCAAGCCCCTCGCTCACAGTAAGGCCAGGCCCTACACTCAGACACCCCTGCCACATTACTAAAGGGACCCCCAGACAATGTCCCCAATGGAAAGGGCACTCTGATCATTTATGTCATCTCTCTACCTGGCCAAAAGCCCGCACGCCTGCCTTTCTGCCTCCTCCATGGGCCCAGGAAGCCCACCGCAACCTGACCTCCCATGCCAGCCCACCTCCCGTGTCCCACCCTGCAAAGCCTCCCATCCCTCCTCACCGCCTGCCTGCCAATGTCCCTCCCTGGCTTTTGGTGTGGGTGGCTCTCACTATAGAGTGCTTGGTCACCTGTCTGCTCAGTTGCCTCCACCGACACAAACTCCCTGGTGCCCATCCTGGCCAGCGTCTCCCAAGTGCCTGAGACCTAGAGCACAGTCCCCACACCTGCCCTGGTCAGATGCCCTCCCACCCGGATTCAGCTGACCTCCAGCTGGAACTGCCTCTCATTTCATCGCTATCTTAATCACCCATCGAGGGCCAGCTATGGCTCTGCACAACTTTACAACAGGGTGAAGGCCGCCGGTACAGATGGCTTCTCGCACACATCCTCAGGAGCCTGAGCCCATTTCACAGAGGGGCTGCAAGCCCATGAAGAGACAGGCAGGTACCAGGCCGCCCCGCTGCTGAACGGAGGTGCAAGGATTCAAGCCAGGTCAGGCCTTCACAGCCAAGCCTCAGGTCTGCAGCGATGTTAGTCCTTCGCTCAGCACCGTCCAAGAAGCAGGCAGGCAGCTCTGCCTTTCGTGGAATTATTGCTGACACTAAAAGTTAACGTTCAACCCCCGCTCTTCCCCGCCAAAGGCGCTTCCTGCTCCGACTCCTGAGGCGGGCGAGGTGGTGCTCGGGCTGGCACGTTACGGGTCGTTAAACCTTCCGGGCACCTCGAAAAGCTGGTTCTTTCCCCTTTGGGAGGGGCCGCCTCTCCTCTTTATGGGACTCCGGGGCTGCCACTCTATAAAGTGTCCGTGGCGGCGCCGGGGAGATCTGCGCCCAGCACCGCGCCCTCGCGGCCCAGGCCTCGGCCGCCTCGCCATGCGGGTGCTAGCCCTGTCCGGCCTCCTCTGCGTCCTGCTCCTCTGCGTGTCTGTCTTCTCCGGGGAAGGTAGGGCTGCCCCTGCGGCTGCGCCTGAGTGGGACCCTGGGGTCTGAGCGCGTTGGAACAGGACGCGCCGGAGAGCAGGCCCCGGCAGGCCTGTCCCGAGCTCCCCAAACACGCCGGGGCTGGTGGGAAGCAGCCCCTTCTCCCAGAATTCCAGCCATCGGTGCACCTGCGCAGGCTCGGGGCAGAGGGGGTCTTGCTGGCCATGAGTAAATGAATGAGTTCACCGCGGATTCTGAGCCGCTCCGACCCGAGCTGAGAAAGCACAGCCCTGGGTGGGGATGGGCGCAGGCCAGCTGGAGTCCTCGAAGTGGGGGAAATGAGGGCCTCTGGCCCTGGAAAGAGGACTCAGCTCCCCTGCCGTCCTTGTCTCAAGCAGCTGTTTCAGGCTTTTCTCTCGCACAGCCTCCAGGAAACTGTTACATTTTGCCTTCATGGTGATGCTTATTTCAACATGTATTGGAGCTGAGCATATAAAATATGCAAAGGGGAGGAAAATGCCCATAATTTCATGCTTGAAGAACAGCCATGTTTGCCGTTTTTTTTTTAAGTTGCATGAATCATTTTTTAAAATGTAATTGATCGCTTCTAGACAGTCAACACTGCCTTCACTTAGCACTCTGCTCAC
Source organism: Dolichotis patagonum (assembly GCA_004027295.1). NCBI lineage: Eukaryota > Metazoa > Chordata > Mammalia > Rodentia > Caviidae > Dolichotis > Dolichotis patagonum. Next base: position 181,739 of record PVJX010000903.1, read on the forward strand.
ACTCACTAAAAATACCCGAGGTGGAACTCGCTGGGTCACACCACGGTGTCAGTAGCGGTCCCCTGCGCATAGCGGGGTGACAGGAAGTCTCTCTGCCCCAGTTTCTGCAGGGAACAGATGCCGGCAATGTAATCAGGAAAAAAGGCGACAAGTTCGTGAGGAGCACGGGTTCATTCTGGACAGGTCACCCATGTAACTGGAATGGTGCCTCGGGGGCGGGCGTCGCTCCGTAGACTCCTGTCCCCGAGGAGGACTCCCCCTGGCAGGTGTGGGACCTGGGAACACTCAGCTGCTATTTTATACATAACTTGCCGGGAGGGAGACCACGTCACTAATCTGTGTGCTTCGGTGTTAGACGCGCACAGCTGCGCACTGCACTATCAATACAGTAAAGCACACAGGTGTGTAGAAAATGTTTCCTTTTTCCGAAGTTTTCCTTAGTCCCTGATTGCAGTGCGTGATGATGACACGCGTGCCGGGGAGTGGCCCATCTACATAGCACAGCTTCCTCCTGCCCGGGGCCCTGTCCCAGTCCCCCTCCCTCCCTCAGTCTCTGGGTGAAGCATGTGCTATACTTAGGATTCTTTCCCTGGACTAGATCTCCCCAGGGAAGGCAGGGCCGCGTCTGAGCCACAGTGCAGAACGCTTCCTCACGCGGAAAGGCGAGAACTCGGCCTGGTAGCACGGCCTCCCCCAGCCCTGACTGTAACTTAGCAAAAGTGAAACCCACCCCGCCACAGCCTGGCTCAGCTTGCATTTCCTTGGGCAAATACTCTTGAAGCTGGCTTAGGGAGTAGAAGCCCACACGAGCTGTCCCTGCAAGGGCCCCCGCATGCCCCCCAGCCCCCTGACGGAGGTCTGTGCTCTCCTCTGTGTCCACCCTCAGCGAAAAGTCTTCGGATCAAGATGCCACGGAAACCCCGGGTCTGCTGCCGCCGAGCGCTGGGCTCTGACCTGCAAGGTGAGCCCCACGCTGCCTGGGCCGGCTGGTGGGGTGGCTCTGGTGGCTTCAAGACAGAATGGCCCTTGGCTCAGCCCCTGCCTGTGCGTGATTTCAGCAGAACCACACGCAGTGTGACCTTGGCCTCCGGAACCTGGAGTCCCAAGCGGGGAAACGTCCTCCTCCTAGAGGAACCGAATGTACCGTTTCCCACTGGACACTGAGTTAGGAAAAAGCAAGCTGCAGAGAAGTGGAGTGGGGTGCATGAGTCCCTTGCAGGGGAGGTGACGGGAGGTGACAGTAGGAGCAGGAGGAACAGGAGGAGGAGCACTCGGAAAAGGAGGAGGATGGAGCAGGAGGCCCAGAAGGAGGAAGAGGAGGAGGAAGATGGAGGGGGGAGGAAGGGAGGAGGAGGTGCGGATACCCGTATACACAAACACAGACACCACACAACCGCACCCCCACGAGCGCACACACAGGCCCCCACACACCCACAGAGCACACAGCGTTCCACGGGGTGTGGGTGGCTCCCCGTCCGGGGCCGGCAGCCCGTTGGGGCTCACAGTGCCCTCACCCTGCTCTGCACCCCATAGCAAGGCTGGGTCTGGCTGGGCGGGCGGCGCCTCCTTCAGGCATCTGTAAAGTCTTCAGCTCTTCAGCTCAGCTCCAGAAGCCTTCAGCTGGGCTCCGTCCGCAGCTGCGGCCCAGCGGGCCAAGGCCAAGGCCGTGGGCCCCACACGGTATCTGAGGACAGAAGTCAGTTGCGCCCCATGTTGCTCTGACTGTCTCTCTGGGAAGAGGAAGGTACTTTCCAGCGGGGGGGAAACGAAAAGAAAAACCCCACTGAAATCCACCCTTTGTTCCGATCAATTCTCGAGGCCGTGGACGCTCCCTCGGCCTCCCCGGCCCTTACACAGCGATTTCCAGTGCGGTGTTTCCGTCTAGGAACACCTTTAATCCTTACCACCATCCCGAAAGTTGGTGATGACTGCAGCCCCCACCGTTACAGAGGGAAACCAAAGCCCAGAGCAGTGGGTTAACTTGGTGAAAGCCACACACCTAGTAAGCCAGTAGTACAACTGGGTTTTGAATCCAAATTTAGCTTCTGATTCTAGGTTATTAACTTTCACACTAAAACACATGTAGAAATAACCTGGAAGCCAGAGACAAAAAAAAAATCTTATTAGCATAAATTAATAACCCTTCTTATTTATTTGTCTTTTTTCACAAAATCTGTTTACCTAATTCTGTTTTTATTGTGCCTTTTCCCTCCCAGTGCTGAGATCTGAAACCAGGGTCTTCACACTGAGGCACAGTCCAGCCTCTTTTTTAATTTTTATTTGAGACAGAGCCTCCGTAAGTCACTAAGTTGCCTGGACTGGGCTCAAACTTGGGATCCTCCTGCCTCAGCCTCCAGAGTGCTGGGCCTCTTACCTCATTTCAAATTTTTTTATTTTACCATTAAGTGATAACTTTTTCTTTGTGTCGATACATAGTCATCCTGACCGCGGGGGTTCATCACCAAGCAATGTTTCCAACGTCACGAGGTATCCCTACTCATTAGCTATTTCCTAGCCTACATAGGGTATTCACACGCCTCGTATAAATTCTTCCTGAGCGTTGCTTTGTTTTGTTTTGTGTGAGACAGCGTCTCACTGTACAGTCCAGGCTGGCCATGAACTCACTGTCATGGCATAGGCTGGCCTCAGACGCTTGGTGAGTCTCCTGCCTCAGCCTCCCCGGTGCTGGGAGTGTACCACATGCCCAGCTCTGTCCTGCTGTTAAGAGCAATGTGGAGCTTAGCTCATCACAAGTGTCGCTTTCCTTCGTGCGTGTCGTTCCTCCCATGGTGCAGACGTAGCTTTGCACACACAGCCTGGCATCTGCTGTCCGGAGGAGACACTGTCCTGCGCAGGACTGCCCGCCGTCCTCCTCTGCCGTCATCAGACCTCGCCTCCCCCTCTGGCGTGAGATAGTGGCCACAGAGACCCTTCTGGGCCTCCGGGGAGGAGGGGGCGGGCCGAGGCCTCGGTTGGAACACGCATCCGAGCTGTCTCCCCCCCCCCCCGACCTGGCTGCTTCTTTCTCCCGCAGGGAACCGAATCCGCATCCGCCTGTGCGGACCATGCCGGCCCAAACAGAAGGAACCGGCGGTGTCCTGGGTGGTACCGGGGGCGCTTCCGCAGGTGTAGCAGCACCGCCAGCCCGGGAGCCTGAGCCCTGTCACCTGGGCGGCGGCAGCAGTGACGGAGAGGGAGCCAGGACTCCTCCAGGCCCCGCACAGGCGCAGCTCGGCCCAGGGCTTTGCGGCAGCGGAAGAACCCGCCGAGACCCGAGCAGCTACAGATCCAGCCATGCCTGACCCAGGGGGATGGGGTGGCAGGACCAGGCGGGGCCAGGACTGCAGTCTCAGGGACCCACCCCGACATCCCCAGACCACCTGCCTGGCTTCCTGACCTGTCAGCTGCGAAGAGACCCCAGGCAAACACAATAAAAACACTCGGACTGCACGGCGCACTCGTGTTTGGGAAACGCAGCAACAGCCTGGGCCACTTGCGGGCCTGCGCCCCTCCTGCCAGCACTGCCACGTGGCACTTCCGGTGCGATCTGGACACCACAGCCCGCCTTTCTGTGAAAGGGAGCCTGCGGGACACTGCAGGGGGCAGCAGACAGGTGCCCAGGAACGGCTCAGGGTCCCCGAGGTCCTGGCCCACCCTCCCCACCCTCGAGGCTGCTTCTGTCTCCAGAGCTGACCTGGGGGACAGATGGCTCCAGGCACATATGCTCACCTCCCGGCCTAGCCTCCTAATCCGATTCTCCGAGAGCTGGGGCAGAGGAGGAGGAGGACACCAGCCACCGGCCTGAGACCGAGGGACAGACGCTCCCTCTGGTCCTTTGGCCTCCAGCAGGTCCAAAGGCTGCATCTCACCACAGGCCAGATTCCCCACATCCTTCTCGCAATAGCATCGTGGTTTCTACATCACTCCGCGGCCACCTTGTCCTGGGTGGGGCCCTGCTGGACTGGGGCTCCGCGATGAGCAGGCCGGAGCTCGTGTGTCTGTGTGTGTGTGTGTGTGTGTGTGTGTGTGTGTGTGACATCTAGGAGGTGGACAGGGCTCAGGAAAATTCCGAGCCCGGGGCCAGAGTGAGGGACCAATGCAGGAGGGACGGGAGGGGGTGCAGGACCTAGGCTGCAGGGTGACGGCTGGAGGTGCAGCGTGTGTGAGCGATGGGTGGAGTGTACGCATGTGTGCGTGTGCGCACGTAGTGTGCATGTGTGCGTGTGCCGTGTCTGTGGCCGGGTGTGGATGTGTGTTGAGGCCAAGTGGGGCACCACAGGGCCCGGCAGGAAGAGGCAAGCGCTGGGTCAGAAATCAGAATTGGACAGCGGCACGGGCTCTGGGAGGTGGAGGCTTCCGGTCCCCTGCACCTGAGGCCTGCCACTGGGGGAACAAAAAGAGCGGAAGTGGGAAGAAGACGCCGGCAACTGGCAGTGGGATGGCCCAAGAGCCGAGGCCAGCAGGGTGGGAGCAGAGAGCAGGCAGTGGCCCGCGACTCTGACTCGCCACTGGCATCGGCTAGGGCAGTGCTTGTGGCAGTGGCCCCTGAGGTGTCACACCCTGGCCGGGGCTCCCTCCGCAGGGACCAGCCCTGGAGAAGCAGGGGTTCCTGGATTCCTGTCCCTCCCTCTGGTCCTCTCAAAGTCACCCTCCTCCGAAGAGAAAACCACACAAAACTAAGCACGTGTGCTTGAGAACCACTGGTGGGGGGGTGACACACAGGCCACATGCCCAGACGCAGCCCCGAGCCCTCTGGAGACCCGGGGCACAGTGAGACAGCCTCTGTCTCTCCTAGGGCCTCGGTGCAGAGGGTGAAACAGTCATGTCCCCAAACCAAAGGGTGAGGTATGTGGCTGGCCGTTGGGGACTGGCAGCACCTTCCCAGACCACTGGCTGCCAGTGTAGGGAAGGGGTGGCCTTGGGGACCCAGTGAGCCCCTCCTCCCCACCCTGTACTGTCCATCTTTCCCCGGAGGAGGGGGAAGAACAGGATTGGAGACACCCACAGGCCCTCGGGAAGAGGCAGCTGCGTCCCAGAAAGACACGGAAACCTCAAGCTTGCAGAAGGGGCGCTCGGACTCTGTCTGCAGGGAAGAACGGGCTCTCACAGGGCGGGCTGAGCGCTTCACGGGAGTCTTGTGAAGGAGCCTATTCAAGTATGGGGGGGAAGCCAACTTCAGAGAGATAAAACCAGAATTCTCCAGTCCCGGGGCAGAATCTGGACACGGCTGCGGGCCACAGTGGGCGAGTGTACACTGTCTCCATGGCAACCAAAGGGGTCCATCCTCCCTGAACGGGGTACCCGGTGTGACTGATACGGCATGAGCTTCTGAAGGACGGCTTCTGTGTGACACTAGGGACATCAAGTGACGTCTGAGAGCCTCCATGCTCCCATCGGTAAACTGAGGCTCGGACTGCGGGGGTCACACCCCAACTCATCTCGGGGCAAGCCACACAGGCCAGAGTGGACGGTCACTGTTCACGGGGTGACTTCACTCACAGGCCTGCATGTGCCCTGCGCTCCAGTCTGCCCTCCTGGTGGAGGCCAGGCCGGTCCATGTATCAGCAGCCTCAAAACCGTGGACAGCTTAGGGGCAGCCTAACAGCCTGCGGTCCACAGCGCCACCCCCAGGAGAGGTCCGTGGCCCACAGAGGCTGCAGAAGCTCAGGTAAAGCACATCGGCCCTCGGGACCTGCGAAGTCTTAGCCAGAAAGTGGGGAGACAGGCAGCTGCCAGATGCCCATGCTGAGAAGTCCTCTCCACATCAGAACACGCCCTTTTTGCTTGTCCAGCTCGGTGTTTTAAAAATTTCGTGGATGTGAGCATTTGTTCCTGTGCCGCAGTCGCCGCCCGGTCCCTGCGGCCTGCAGCCCGCAGTCCCACACCTTTGCACTCCCTCAGTCCCTCAGAAGTTTGCACCCCTGGAGCCTCACTCTGTCTCTGGGAGAATCAGAACCAGGAGCCAAGACTCCCGGCATTCTAGGAGGCCCTTACTTCCTGCCTTCCTTCCTTCACTCCCTGCCTTGGTTACTGTTTCTCGTTACTGAGACAAAACACCCAACACGCAGAGTTAAAGGAGGAAAAGTTTATTTGGCTCAGTTTGTAGAGGTGTCAGTAGTAATCAACGGGCTCCCCGGCAGAGGGGCATTGCGCAGGGGCGACAGTCCAAGGCAGGCAGATGCCAGAAGGCAGCAGGCAGCAAGCTACGAGTGACAAGCGGCCACCTGCTTTCTGTCCCTTTCACACTGGCTCACACCCAGGGTGGGGTACCCTTAATGTTAGCAGTGTACCCCGTGTCAATCACAGCATCTCACATCCTAGATCCAGCCGCCTCCAGAAGTCCCACCGTAACTGCATGAGGCTCAGGGGACATTTAGACACGAGCCATAGCACTCCCTCACTCATTCAGCCCGTCACGACCATTCACAGAGAACTGTTACGGCTTGGGTAAGTCTCGCCTAAAGGTCCCTGGCCCACTGGGCCATTGGAGAAAGAAGTGTTTTCTTTTTATAAACTCAGGCATATGTGGCAAGAGCAAAAAGTTGAATAACACGAGGACCTACTAAGTGCCAGCTCTGTACCAATAATAAAGCAACCTCCGAATAACACCCAGCGTCTCCAGGGATGGTTCACAGCTCCCTGGAGGAGACACCCAAGCTGACAGCTTTCAGCACTCAGTCTCCTTAGTGCGCCCACTGTCCTTTCTCAAGAAGGGCTGATTCTGTTTGGGCAGAGGCATGCGTGGAGCAGCGGAGGCTTCTGGAGACGCAGACCTCCTTTGGTGTGTCCACACCCAGGCTCAGCCACGCAGTAGACTGACACAGCAAAGGAGAAATCTACAGCTTGGAAGCAGGCTGGCTGGCCGGAGAGGCTGCCCACCAGGGGGGGCGTCACACCGAAAGTGGCCGTGGCCATGCTAGGATCCAGGAGTCACAGCGTGGGCAAAATGTTTACTGGTCATGAGCCAATCTAAAGGAATCAGGGTACAGTGGCAGAGTCTCTGGATTAAGGGGGAGGGCAGGGCCTCAGGATGGTAGGGAAGGGATCCCTCTCCTGCCACAGGAAACCGAGACAGCCACCCTGCCCTAGACCCGGGACCTGGGGGATGGAGGAGGCCACATTCGGCGTGGATGCTCTGCTCTCCTTGTGGCACTTGGGCCCACAGCTGAGCTGTGACCCCCGGAGCCGTGAAGGACCCCAGCTCCACCCAGGTGGGTCCATTGGCCCAACCTGTCCCTCCCCTGAGCTGCGATGGACAGCAGGAGCCAGCATGGCGCCAAAGACAGGCCTCCCTGCACTCCGCGGATGCTGCAGGTGTGCTCGGACCCCCTCATGGTACCAGCTCCCCAGGCCCCAAGCCCCACCTCAGACCACGGGCGCCATCCTGCTGAGTCTCGAAGTCTGCACACCAGGGAGGCAGCAGCCTGCCGGACCCCCCCCCACACACACACACCGCCAGGGACACGGGGCAGAACAGGGCACAGGAACGCGCTGGGCCGCAGGCTGCCCTCGTCCCCTCCCCAGCGGGGGGGCCCAGAAGCCGCCCCTCTGCTCACCCGCTCCCGGGAACCCAGGGACCTGGAGAGCACCGGGCCCCGCCCTCCCTGCGCGGTGCGCATGTCCATTCGGGCCTGCGTGCTCGCATGTGCACGTTAGCTGCGAGCAAGTCACATACAGACGGTGCGTGCATGCGTGTGTGCGCAGAGGGACCTGCAGAGGGACGGGAACCCTTCCTGTATGTTTGTGGATAGCGTGTGAACGCGTGCGTGTATACCTGTGGGCAGGTGTGCACAGGTGAGCCAGGGCTGTGGGTTAGCACACTGAGGCAGGCAAGGCCATGGAAGGCAAAGCCGTGGAAACACGCGTGAGCCCCGCCGGCAACACGTGCGTGCCCAGGCAGGCCCTGACACTTGACACGTGCATTTCACTGAGCAGCAGCTGGCCCGCAGTCCCCAGAGGGGACGCCCCATGGGGCCGTGCATGTGAGGCCCGGGAGGGGGGGCTCCCGGGTCTGAGGCCCCCCAGGGTGTGCGGGTCCCCAGGGTCAGGTGAGGCCC
>PVJX010000904.1:0-196192 GCA_004027295.1 Dolichotis patagonum
CGTGAGATTAATTCCTAAGTATTTCATTTTTTTGGATGCTAGTGTAAAGGGTGTAGTTTCTCTTATTGCTCTCTCAGTACTTTTGTTGTTAGTGTATAGAAATGCTATTGATTTTTGTGTATTGACTTTGTATCCTGCTACCTTGCTGAATTTGTTAATTATATCTAGGAGTCTTTCAATAGAGTTTTGGGGGTCTTCTCTGTAAAGTATCATGTCATCTTCAAATAATGATAATTTAACTTCTTTTCCTATCTTTACTCCTTTTATTTCTCTTTCCTGTCTTATTGCTCTGGCTAGTATTTCCAGTACTATGTTGAATAGGAGCAATGACAGGGGACATCCTTGTCTTGTGCCTGATTTTAAGGTAAAGGCTTTCAGTTTCTGACCATTTAATATGATGCTGGCTGTTGGTTTGTCATAGATGGCCTTTACCATATTGAGATAAAGACCCTCTATTCCAATTTTCTGTAAGGTTCTTATCATGAATGAGTGTTGGACTTTATCAAAAGCTTTTTCTGCATCTATAGAGATGATCATGTGGTTCTTACTTTTGGCTCTATTGATATGGTGGATTACATTTATTGTTTTGCATATGTTGAACCATCCCTGCATTCCTGGGGTGAATCCTACTTGGTCATGGTGTATAATCTTCTTGATGATTTGCTGCATCCTATTTGCCAATATTTTATTGAGAATTTTTGCATCTGTGTTCATTAGAGAGATTGGCCTATAGTTCTCTTTTTTAGTTGAGTCTTTCTCTGGTTTTTGTACTAGAGTGATATTTGCTTCCAGCAATGATTTAGGAAGAATTGCTTCCCTTTCAATTTCATTGAAGAGTTTGAGGAGTGTTGGCATTAAGTCTTCTTTGTATTTCTTGTAGAATTCTGCAGTGAATCCATCTGGGCCTGGACTCTTCTTTGTAGGCAAGGACTTAATTACATTTTCAATTTCAGTAATAGAAATTAGGTTACTCGGCAGTTTTACATCTTCCTGATCCAGCTTTGGTAGTTCATATGTATCTAGGAATCTGTCTATTTCTTCAGTGTTATTGAACCTATAAGAGTAGAGGTTTTCAAAGTAGGTGTTGATGATCTTCTGCATTTCCACTGATTCTGTAATAATTTCACCTTTTTCATTTCTTATTGCATGAATTTGAGTTTTTTCTTTCCTTTTTTAAATAAGGTTGGCCAGGGACTTATCAATTGTATTTATTCTTTCAAAGAACCAACTCTTTGATTCATTGATCCTTTGTACTGTTTTCTTAGTCTCTATTGCATTAATTTCTGCTCTAATCTTTATAATTTCCTCCCTTCTTTTGGCTTTGTGCTTGGTTTGCTCTTCTTTTTCTAGCTGTATGAGTTGTAGACCACTACACATTTCTATTTCAAAAGTTGAAATCATTAAGGCTGAAGGAAAAGGACTTAAACCTAACAATACAATGTGAAATAGTATATATGTAGGTTAATAAATGATTTGTGTTTCTCATTTTAAAAGGTACTTAAAGGGTAATTGGTTATTTTAAAGCAGATGTACAAATGTATTTTGTGGCTTATAATGTATGCATATATAAAATGCATTGCCACAATAGTAAAAGGGCGGGGTATAAGTGGAATTACACAACTGCAGGATCTCTTATTATCCATTATTATTGTAACGGTAATACATAGTAAATTGTGGTAAGTTAAAGACGCATACTACAATCCCAATAGTAACTGCTAAAAAGCAAAACATAGGGTTACAGCTAGACATCGAATAAAGGACATAAAAATTGCTAAACGTCTTTAATGAAGTTTCCTATCTCTTCTCTGGGTGAATAATCATAACAAACAAGAATAACAATATAGATATTTTAAAGTGATTGCTCTGGATTGTATGTAAATTAGAAATTTAGTCTTTTATTTCAGGGGCAGAGCATGGTTTGAATTTATGGGCATTTTATTTGTTGATAATCTAATATTTTATTTTGGCTTTCTGTGAGATTCATTTTATAGATCCAATACTACTACAGTCCTGGAATCTGCCCTAGTTAATGAATCAATCATGCAAGTTGGGTATAAATAAAATGTCTAAAGATAAATGGACAGAATTTACAGCATAGCATGTGCCCTCAAATCTTGGGGCACATATTTCAATTTCTAATAACCCATGGAGGTAAATACAACTTAAATTTTATTTTTTAATTTAGTTAAAACAAACAGCAGTGCCATATTTTCTTTCTTTGGATGACTAATCTGAACAGGTGCCTCATATATTTGCATGTTCACCTGAAGTCCTTAATACTGAACCCTACAAAACAATCGTATGAGTCACCTGTATGGAGGAGTCACTTGGCTATAATTGTCCAGACATGGAAATTGGCGATCTTTACAACTGTGTTCACTGGATTACGTTTTTGTTACATGCTTTCTTTTTCATTATATATTTTTTTCTTTTTAACTAGAGTTCACTTACTTTATTCAACCAATATATATGGTCAGAGAATAGTCTGGAAATAATAAAAGCAAGAACAATGCAAATACCTTTCTTAAAAGACAGTAGTGGCCCAGAAGCTTAGCTCTAGGGAAAATCTCAGTTGGCATACATCATACTGTAGTCATGGTTTTTCATGTTCCAAATCCCAAGAAATAGAGTTTAGAGATTTTTCCTTCCAAAGGCAATAGACTTGAGAGAAGAATGACTGTGATAGGATTTCTGGTTTTGGAAAAAGAGCATTGCACAATGATGTGGCCACAACCATCAGTGAAAGTCTAAGGAACAAACAGCAAAAACCTCATAGAGCTGTTCTAGTTAGGGAACCACTTGATTCATGCAGAGGTGGAATTATATCATTGCAAGGTGTGTCTCAATATTTCAAGACAAAACTTGCCATTCACAAGAGGAAATAGGACAGAGATGGAATCCAAAGGAAACTTTCCCAGTCCAGTCAATGTTGCCTACCACAAGCAAGTTGATTAAAACTTTACTTATAAGTATCAGCAGAGGGTTGATTTCTTTTGTTTTGTTTTTCTGTTTGTTTTTGTGATACGGGTATTGAACCCAAGTAATGCTAAGCAACAGCCCAAATTTTTTTATTTTTAAAATTTTTTTGAGACAGGGTCTCTGTAAGTTCCCAACCCAGCCCTGAACTTGGATTCTCCCAACTGGTGACCAGAATTTTGATTAAGGCCCTTGATTTTCTTTTTTGCCAAGTAAACAGATAACTACATTGGATGTTGCTCTATTTAGCAAATTTTAAAAAAATTAACTTGGCCATTTGGGGAGTTCTCCCAGTTATAAAAAAGGACAAAACACACACATAGGCACGCAAGCATGCACGCACACGCACACACACACACACACACTCCTTCCCTTCCTATAGGTCTTCCTGCCAATAATAACCTTCTGTGTTGAATGTAATTGATGAGCTATTACACTTTTCCTATGTTAGAATATATGCTTATTTATGCTTTTCCTCCTTTTAATTTCATTTCCCTGTCTTCTTTCTGTCTTCCTAATGGTTCTCTTTTCTGACCTTAGCATTCTGACAATAACTTGAAATAAGTAACATTACGTGAAATTTTAAGAGCTTAGGATCAAATTGGGTTTTGGGGGGGGTTTGGTTTTTTAATTATTTTTCATCTCCTTATTGAATAAGTATTTTAAGGTCACATAATATAAAATGTTACTCAGTGTTTTGAATTTCTTCCAATAATATATTGTGAATAGTAAGTTAATAGTTAAATTATTAGTCCTGAAGAGAAATTTTTAAGAAACCCACAATTCTTTTTAATTAGCATAATACTTAGAATTTACTCTTATTCTGAACAAAAAATTCAAATCTGTTATTGTTAAACAATGTATTTATGATAAATATTTCAGACAAAAATTGTCTTTAAGATTTGATTTCTCATACTCATTTATATATCAAATACATAATTATGTGATCAATGCCTGTTTTTATGGAGAGCTGCATTTATCGGTCCTGTTAAAGTCACTAATAAAGTCAATCTCACCAGTTTCCTGCTAAATTTTCTAAGCTGCATACTCTGCAATATGCACGAACACACACAGTCACACATTCTCTGAATACACACACACACACACACACACACACACACCAGAAGTGCCATAATAATACCATTTAAGTTTTTTTGGCTCCAAAGGAAACCTCACTCAAACTGACTTTATAGCTTCAGTATGTAGTAAGAGAGAGGAGAATCTGGTTCTTGGTGTGGGTTTTCTTCTAACATTGACAGCATTATTATAATTTTTTTAATATGAAGTAGAGTCAAGGTCTTCATAGTATTGTGTTGAGTAGGTAGGCATCAGGAAAATTTTGTCAAAAGTTTAGGAAGAAGTGTTGAAATCAAGTAGAAAAAATAATGATGTCCCTAAGACAGGAAAATAGATAAATATGAGACCTACCACGAACTAATGTTTAAATTTCATAATTATAAAATCAAAACATTTGATTGGAAATTTGTCAAAAGAAGACAAATTCTCAAAATATTCTAAGTCAGTGATTTCAAGGGAGCTTGTTATGGATTCCCATGATGACAGGTATAGATGTGAACATGCTAAAATCATTAAGGCACTGTATACTGGTAGGAATCCCTAAACTGTAGAAAGTCACCAATACTTCTTTGGTTTAAGAAGTATCATTCTGTAAAATTATTTATGATTAATTTCATTAGGAGGAGATACAAGTTGGAAAGAAAACTGACATTGGCCTTATTTCAATCAAAAATGATTATGACTGACCAGCATACTTAAAAAGAAGCTGAAAATAGAAGATAAAATGTATAGAGTTTGTTTTAATGATAAATATGTTAACATTATTGCTATAATATTTAGATTTTCTTTTGGTTTCAATATTGGCTATCTGGTCATTTTCAAATACATATCAGAAGGTACAGGTTTTAACTATCCATTAAGCTAACAGATTTATAAATTCTTAGATTATATTTTCCCTCCCTATCATAGTCTTCCAGTTAGAGAATAATTATTATATTTCCTACATGGAAAGTATGGCACATAATTCAAATAATGTAGCCCAACACAGTTCCATTTACAGAAGAACAGCAGAAAAATTAGAGCCATTTAATTCCAGAGTGGCTAGTACAACTAACTACTCAAAAACTTTCAGTGTATTATGAATTAATTCTTCTAAAATATTTTTTAAAATATGTGATTAAATGAGTTCATTGGTACTACCATACTCATTTACATCTGTGAGATCTACAATCAGATGGAATCCACAGGAGCTAAACATAATATGATTTCATGGACACTTATTTTAAAAATAATTATTTTTTCTTTTTCATTTTTTTCTGTTTTTCTCACATGTAAAATAAATAAGCAGAGGAAAAGCAACCCTAAGAAAATTAATCCAATAAAAATATGTGCAGTTTCTTGGCTTCTCATAAACTAAAAGTTGACATCTGATCTCTAGCAATTAAGATAGAATCAAATATGTAATAGGAAATAACAATGGTCCTGGCCCATAAAATGGAAAGTCTTAAAAGATAGTAAAGACCTATGATGAAATTAAAAAAGACACAAAAAATACACAAAAAAGTAAGCCATGCTTCCAAGTATTTCAATACTTTTCACATAAAATGGAGGCATCATATAAAAACATCTGATGTATTTAACTTATTAATGGATCACTCATCTCTTTTAACATTGTCATATCTATTCTTATTAAGTTATTAAGTTCACATAGATTGGAAATTCCTCCTCTTATCAACAGCTTCCAATGCCTTCATCACATCTTGTTCAACAGCTGCAAGAGTGGTAAATGAGTTAAACACCACAGTTGCAGTAAAGTATTATCAGGATGATAATGCAAAATTTAACTAAATGCTGTCTATAATACTTGCATTTAAATACAAAGATTAAAGATCAAATCATGGAAAAAATTACAGTATACAAAACCCAAACAAAAGAAATCTGACACAGCTAAATTAATATCCAACAAATTAAATTCAAAACAAGGACGGTTGCAAGAAATAAAGAAATCATTTAATAATAATTGAAAGAACATTTCATCAGAAACATGCAACAATTCATAAAAATATGTACCTAACAAGTGATCTCGAAAAGTGCAGAGACAAAACTGAAAAAGAATATAGGAGAGAGACAAATTTGTGGAATCCAAGATTAAATCATTAATTTCTCATTAAACATGAAGCAGAAAATAAAAATCAGTGAGACTGTATGTGATATGAACTTACTAGCAGCCAACTGGACATGACTTACATTTATAGAACATGAAATAAAAACTAGAGAATATGTTTTATTTTCAATAGAGAGACCACATGATGACTTCATCAAGATTGACCACACTTTAATAATCCTTAATATATTGAAAAATAAATTGAACTTTATAAAGTGCATTATCAGAATAGCACAAATCAGAAACTAATAACAAGACATCAATAACAAACATGTCCCCAAATATTTGAAAATTAACTCATTTACTTAAAAAACTGTGAATCAAAAATTACAAGTCACAACACATTACTGTAAAATTACAGCTCACAAAGCGTTACTGTAACTGAAAGATAATGAAAACTCAACATTTCAAAATATGTGGGGAGAATTAAAGTTATAGGTGAAAGGAAACATTTATCTTCAAAATTTTATGTTAGGTAAAAAGAAACTATAAAATTAATGTTTAAATTTTTACCTTGAGAAGTTAGGAAAAGAATGAGCTATATGCAAAACAATTAGAATTCAGAAAACAAAACTGTAGCTATGATGTTATTTGCCATGTATATTGTCAGCTCATTTAGGGAGCTCAGGGAAGATTTTTGAAGGTGAGGACCCAAGGTTAAAGAATGTGTGCAAGACATCAGCAACAGCAGCAGACAGTACAGCAGAGCAGAAGAGCAAGAGAGATGCCTGCATCTTTATTATATGATTGTTATGCAGGCTGGTATCTCATGTTTACGTTCTTACATGGTGCTGTAACCAGCGCATGCATGTTTACCTGTGCTAAATCATCCCACTGTGACATCCCAATGTATCCCACTGTGTGTCTGCACTAGACAAGTGAGGTCACATCCTCAGGGTGTCCTTAGACACTCTGAGCTTGGAAGAAGCCTGAGTGGTTCCCCATATCCAACCGCCTCAAGGGTCAGGGGTATATAATATTCTACATGTAAGTAGGCACAAGTACCTCCTAGGATTGCAGCTAAAAAATCAAGACCATGTGGTTTTATAAAACCACTTTTTTTTGTTCATTTGAACAGTTTCATTCATCAGCAACATAATAGCCTGACATTGGATAGCTAGCAGGATTAGGTCACTGATTCATAGGACTCGCACCTATGCAGCAGCTAAC
Organism: Dolichotis patagonum; assembly: GCA_004027295.1. Lineage (NCBI taxonomy): Eukaryota > Metazoa > Chordata > Mammalia > Rodentia > Caviidae > Dolichotis > Dolichotis patagonum. The sequence goes on from PVJX010000904.1 coordinate 7,328, forward strand.
ACCCAAGTTCTGGGCCATATGTTGAGCAAGGGCTTCAACTTGGAGGGCTAAGTTTATGGTCCTTGCTCTTGGTCACATGCTTTTCCTAGCAGCATCCCTGCACAGCAGTCTGGTCAGAGGCTATTCCTAGCAGTCAACCATTGCAATGCCTTGTCAAGGTAAGTCATTTTGGGGCCAGCGGAGGGGCTTATGTCTTGAACCAGGATACCCTACATGTTGGCTTTATGATCACACTCTCATATATCTCACCATAGATCAGCATCCCACCAGTGACAGTGCCTGTCACTCCTGAGCTTCCCAAGGTGGTAGTCAGAGCACCAGACCCCTCAAGACAGCCCAACTATCCATACACACATATAGGGAGCCTTCATGCATCACCATCAGTCACACTGTCCACCATCTGCCCATTGGCTGGGCCTGCCTGTTCTGGTTTCCAACAAGTGTACTTCCATACTGAACTGGACAGCAACTGTTGAGTCATAGCTAGACCCATCAGTGTATCTGGCACCAACTGGGGGCCCCTCTTTCCCTTTTGCATAGGAACTAAGGGTTAAATCCTGTAGTCTGTCCTCTCAGATGGATTCCTGGGTTGTGTATATCACAGGTTCCAAAACTGTTGCCAGTTTGGCTGACAATGGGCTAGCTGAAAAAAAGGCCCCCTGTTGGAGCTATGTACCCTGACCAGTGAGAGTGGGGACATGTGCCTCCGCGCTCTTAGCAAGGGCTGTCCACATCCATACTCAGCCCTCTACTGTTCTGTGATTCCTCACAGGCACGCAGAGCAGTGTACAATGCTGCTGTGTCTCAGTGAGGTAGTGCCTGATTGAGGCTTCCTTTGACAACTGCAACCAAAACCCAACAGGGTGCTTCCGCATCCCCGGTTTTTGCCATCGGTTCCAGCCAAATCTGTCATCATCTACATTGATGTAGAGGAGTACTGGCAGGTCTGGATCACTGACTCACAGGACCAGCACCTATGCAACAGCCCTCTTTGAGGAAGCAGCTTCTGCTGTATCTATTTAGCAAGCAGCTTCCATTGAATTCATGTAGCCCCGATGTCGTATCCCTTTTGATCATCTGATCTAAAGGGCACGGCAGGGTGGCTAGTTGTGGGGTGTTCACCAGAACCCTCGCTAGTCCACATACACCTGTAATCAGCATACTGTCATGGCTCTGGCCTTACTGGACCATACTACACCCAAGAATTTGACAGACAAGCCAGTTCCCTGGACTTTGTCTTTGTTCATGGCTCACCCCCCTATCAGCAAAGATTCCTTCAGACTGTGCACTGCAGCTTTCAAATCTGCAAGGCAATCAGAGGTTAACATACTATGAATACAATGAAACAATGACATAGAGTGTGGCTTGGCTTAGGTGACTATATTCTGGGCCACAGGCCATGACAGAGTTGAACTATGCAAATAATCTTGTGGCAACATCTGGAAGGTCCATTGGCTGCCCTTCTGGGTGAAGGCATGTTGGTCTTGACTGTCCATGTCAGCGTGAGACTTCACAGTCACTCACCATGACCCATCTGGCTTCTGCATGGGCCATACTGAAGGGCTTTCTGCAGGGAGCATCACCGCTGCTTTTTCCAATTTCAAGGCAGTCTGTCTCATCTCCTCATGGCTTCCATGTAACTGGTACCACTTCTTGCACACAACCCACATGGCCGGGGGAGTCAGTGTTGCATGGGGTGGATGACCTTGGTGTATGGCTTTTACCATCGCAAATTTGCAACCAGAATTGTCCCTGCATGGTGTCTTGTCTTACTCCTCATATGTATTCAGCAACTGGGGAACACAAACATGTTTATCATACTAATGCTGGGGCAAGTGTCCTGTACCAAAAGTCACTTGGGCCTTCCGCACCATAGTGTAGTGACCTCCATATCCTTCTATGTGTGTATCAGGGCCTGTAAAATGGTCTGGGTTTCTGGATACTAGCGTTGTCTCAGCTCAGGTATCCAGCAGTACTAATGCCAGCTGCACATTTTTGGGAAGCAGTAAATAGTCAACTCAATATGTGGGCTCTACTGTCTCAGGATGCCCAAAACCCAAGTAGCATGGCCTGCCTCCTAATCAGGGTGAAAAGACAGCAGTGTCACTTCTTCCAGCTTCACTGGGTCTACTTTGAACTTCTGGCCCTGGCCCATCGGCCGGTATTGCAGCTGAGGGTGTTGTTGCCTCCAGAGTCAGCAACACATCCAATGTCTGCCTGTCTCATTTCTCTACGGCTAGGCCAGCAGCCAGCAGGTCCATCCAGATCTGGCACTTATTGACCTTCAGTGGACCAGCTGATCTTCAGTGGTCCACAGCCTGCCTGGGGGGGGGGGTATGTCCTCACTTGCCCAGGGCCCTCCTTCTTTTTCTCCTTTTCTGGTTTTTACAGATCTTGCCTCCCTTGGCACTTTGCTTTCAGATCTGCCAGTCTGGCCAAGACATCCACAGCATCAGGAATTGAGTGATCTGTAGAGAGGCTGGAAGGGCTGCCAGCCGGCCTGCTCATAGGGTCATGTCCTTCACTCATGCCATCAGCAGCTCCCCATCTGGCCTGTGGTACTACATTGCCAACATCATGACATACAGGGCACCCACATGTCCATTTCACACAGCAGTTATCAAGTCTCGATAGTGACTTGCTCCATAGTGACAGGTCACCTGGATTGTCCCAAAGCAGGCAAACTGCTGCCATCAACCAATTTATCACAGTCTGATTACCTGCTTCTGGGGTCATCCTCTGTGCATCCTGCAGAACAAGTCTCACAGACAATGTGCTGACCATGCTGACAACTTGGAACATCTCCTGTGGGTTTAACTGCACGTTACCAGTCCCATCATCACACAGCTGAAACAGCCATATAGGCCTGAGTCACCCACCTTCTGCTTTAATTGTTTTGCCAGCCCCCTCAACCTATAGCTCCATTATAGGCAATGTGTGTTCTGTGCTGGAGAGCGGTGTGTGACCCTCCGAGTCCTCCTCCCCGGCTCAGGGCTTCCTCTACTTCAACTTTTTGATGAATAGCTGGTCTAGTTTCCAGGGGTTTTCTTAGACATAGGAACTTACACATCTGAAGACATTTCTAGAAGAGGAAGTGCTTCTCACACCTGGCAACCTGAGCTCCACAGCAGCTAGCCATTGCTCCGGGTCTTTCTCTATCTACTGTAGTTGGTCTAATGGCCAGACAAGGACGTCTGCCCCTTGATTTATGCAGCAGAAGACAGTAAAAATCAGCTAAGCTACTCACCACACTGTGTCACAGTGAGGGGGAGGAATTTTCTATCATTTGCTTTCAAGACTTGCAAGACATCCCTAGGCTCCAGATGGACTGTTTCGAGTCCTTGAGGGCCTTCCAAATTGCTAAGAAGGTGGCTACAGGTAGCCATGGCAATGCCAAGGTTGACTGTCAGTCATTCCCCGGGGCTTCTCCTTGTCTTTGGGTACTCTTTCCACAGCCTCCATTGGACCACTGACCTCAGTATCCCATCAATTATGCCAGTTGTTGTCACATTCAGGGTTATTCAAGGAAGATTTTTGACAGTGAGATCCCAAGGTCAAAGACTGCACATGTGCAAGATAACAAGAAAAGCAGACAGCATGTAGTAGAGTACAGCAGAAGAGCAAGAGAGCCACCTGCATCTTTATTGTATAATTCTTACACAGGCTATTATCCCATGTTTACATTCTTACATAGTGCTGTAACTGGGGCGTGTGTATTTACCTGTACTAAATCATGGTTACATAACTGTATTCTACTGTGCACCGACTCTGGACAAGTGAGGTCACATTCTCAGGAGCCCATAAATAACCCTGAGTAGTTCCCCATATATATGTTTTTATCAAAATCATTAGCAATTTTATAGTTATAAAACATTTACTATTTTCTGTTTCTTCATTGAACTTTCAACTGCAAGCTGCAGAAATCTCGTATAGTATTCTTAAATGCTTTTCTTAAACTTTTTACTGTGTTTTCTTTCTTCATCAGATTTGGGAAGTTAACAATACATTCATTTATTGTTGAGCGTTTATTTCTATGGACTACAGATGTGATGCTTTCATCATATTTGTAATTTTTTTCATATGTAAATACCTGTAAGTTAGCAGTGAAAAATTCTATAATTTAGCAATTTCCTCTATGTCTGATAGTGGAAATGGGATGATTTTCTCATTCTGCAATTTTGAATAAATGCTTAACCTAATTTAAAAAATAGGAATGCATTTGTGGAGCAGACAGTCTTCAGTTTTACCACATTCCTATCTTACAGTATAGTATATTACATGTTTAACTACCTGACAGCTCTAGGTATTTAAATTTGAAATACGACTCCTCCCACTCCACTTCCCAGAAATTGATCCCTCAGTGTTCACTAATCAGGATCTAATTATCAAATAAAATAGAGTTTGTTTAGTCCTCAGACTCAGGGACATCACTACAGCATTTAGCACTATTGACCAATTTCATCTTTTTGAAACAGTCTGGTGTATGTCTGGTGCAGAGTCAGGGAGGAGTGGTACATGCACATAAGTTTCTAACAGAATCTTTGGGTTTATCTTCTGTATTAATTTGTTGGCACTGCCATAACAAAATAAAACTCTATGGTTTAAAATGCTAGAATATATTGTCTTATAGTTCTGTGAGTGGAAAGTACCAAATTAAGGTGTTGACAATACCAAAATTTTGCTGGTGACTTTAGGGGCTAATCCTTCACTGCTTTAGAATTTTCTGGCAAAACTTGGAATGCTTTGACATGGAGATGCTTCATATCCAGTCACATGTCTATGTTCTTTTAGTGTGCTTTAACTATTCTTCCCTCTCTGCCTGTCTGTGACTAAATTTCTCCTTTCTATGAGAACATCAACCATATTGGATTAGGGTTCACTCTAACCATTTCATTTTAACCTAATTAGATCTATAATGACTCTTTCCAAATAAAGTCACAGTCTAAACTTGTAGGGGTTAGGACTTTAGTCTATATTTTTATGGAACAAAATTGAACCTGTATCATTGTGCTTTTGATTGCTCTTTTGTCCTTTCTCTGTTTTCTTTTCCTGCTTTTAATTTTGTAAGCATTCAGAAAGGGTTGGCCCTTGAGTATGTGTTTTAGTTTGCTATAATCTTTGTGTTGGTAATGATATGATTTCCAATGTCCCCTCTGTAGTAACACTTGCTATATCTCTACTTCGGTGTTACTTTTGAACTTCTATCTTACATTGTAAGTTACTTGATAGAACTTTCTGACTGGATATGCACACCTAGTGTATCCTAAACATGACTATTAAAATTATGTCCTATTACAAATTTGGAATAACACAGGCAAAATAGGAGGAAATTCTTTCTCTTTATTCCTCAATCACAGAGTTACTCAGAACTTTAGATTTCCACATTTGCATACCTCTAAGAGTTGCCATGAGCTCATTTGAAAGAGTCACATTATTTGGGTTCAAATCATGGTTTGATGAATTATCAGATGTAACTCAGGTGCCTTGAGTTTTTTAAGTGCAAAAAAGAGATAACATGATACACTTGATAAGATCGGTTTATTAAAAACAATAAACTGACCAGCTCTCCCACATATGACCAGTGACATTAAGTAATTGTTGGGGCTGTAATAAAAATTAATAATAAGAAAAAATACTACATGTAGTCTTATTTCTGTTCCTATTTCCTTTACTTTGTTTTCAGATTTCATTATTATTCACCTGCAATTCATAGCAAACTTGTCTCCTTACCTCCAGTCTCTCCACATTCTAATCCAGTCTGCAGACTTCCCCCAGATTAATCATCCTGTACCCTCACTCTGTTCATTCTCCAGGGCACCATCCTTCACTGACTCCCCATTGTCTACAAAATAAAAGTAAAACTTCTTAGATTGAAATAAAAGGCCCTCTGGTACCAAACCTCCTTTCGAACCTCATTCTCCACGACTCACCTTCATATATCAAATACTTCAATGAAACAGAGCTATTTGACATTCTTCGTACATGCTGCATATTTTGGCACTGGTGTGCTCTTGTTTATGTGGCTCCCCTGCCTCAAACCCAATCTCATTCAAATCCTGACTTGCACTGCAGGCCCAGTTGAAATGCTGTCTGGTACAAAAAGCTCTCTTTAATCATTCCAGCTAGAAGAAATCTCCCTTTCTTTCAAAATTGAGTAAATTGAGTAGTATCTCTGAATTATGTATTCACCCACCAAATATTTATTGAATGGCAATTATAAAAATTGGCACTAAAATAGGCACTGGAAAACAATGACCATAAAATTGAGGCAAGACTTTTTCTTCATGGCACTTGTGATTGAAAAGACACATATTAAACAAATTAATTTAGAAATGACAATATGGTTTCAATATTTGGCCTCTATGAGGTGTTATTTTTATAATGTTGGTTTGTTTATTTATCTTGTTTGCCCATGGTGGAAGGTACTTCAGTACAGACCCTGCCTTCTGATAATATTTAAATTATAGAAAAACTTCTTCAGGAGGTGTGCGTATGTGTATGAAGCCACAAAGAAAATGATTGAAGACAAATGGTAGCCTAACAGTAAGGCCATCTGTTGGTCACGTCTACCTAAGAAATTTTTCCTTTCGTTGGGATTTAAATTTGTGGGCCACTTTTATTACTATACTGGTTTTAGCATTAGAAAACAGTCACAACAGGACTTTATGATCAATAAGAGAATAATATAGTCAATTTTTCACTGAATGAATGTATTTTATAAAGTAAAGGAAAACAAATAAACCATTTTTCAATTATATTACTAATTCCCTTTCACCTCCTCTGTAACCAAGGTGATACAGTTAAATTTAATTTTTTGTGCCATAATTTATTCATCTGCAGCACAGGGTAATCACAATGGTCCTGTGGTCTTTTAATAGTGTGATTAAATTATGTAGTTCCTCTATAAAATCCTTCAATGTGATTTTTTTCTTTATCTTTGCATTGTTTTTAGAAATAATAAGGTGAAAGTGGAACCTATGTGATGGGCAGATTTGACAGTAAAAGAGTAACTAAACCATTTTATGTTTATTCCACCTAAAGAAAGAAAGTCTAGAAACAGTTAGATGGTTCTCCAAATTGAACAGAGGATGGTTTTCCAAATGAGGAATAGGATACTATGCTGTCAGAACCAACAAATTATCTACAATATCTACTCATTTTCCACAGTTCACCTGCATCGATCAAATATTTTATCCAAACTGAGCTATTTGGCATTCTTCCTGTATGGTGTGTTTTGACACCTTTTTGATCTTGTTTATGTCATTACCTCTAAAATATGGTGGAATTCTGTCCTCAAGCGTAATTGAATTTCTGACCAACTAACAGGAAGAAGAGACTAACCACTTTTAGTTAGTCTCTAAGGTTTCAAGATCTGATCATGTTCACAATAACAATGATTACTCTCCATACGAGCTAGAAAAATATAGTTTTAAAAGCTGATCTGAGAGCAGAGACAACAAAGAAGTTAAAATGAGTTAAGTCTGAACAGTAACAATTGTTGCTGAAGTAGAAAGTATGCACGATGGAAAAATGCCAGCAAAAAGTATCAGCCTTCTGAGAATGGGAATCAGGGACCACATGGAAACACAGGTAAGAAGAGAGCGCTCCATGTTCTGAGGAAGTATGAGCCAGAGGCTTATCAAAAGTGGAGATAAACAAGAAAACAGACAGACATTCCAAGGAAGGACCCCACGTCTTCATCAAGGGTCCTGCAAAGCTGTGCAGTGGGGAAGCTCTCCCCCGATATAGCTAAATGTGAGGCTTGAAAAAAATGAATACTAATCCCTCAATGAGCCTCGAAAATTTTGAAATCACTAATACACTGATATCTTCTTAAAGCAGTAATGAAGTCCGCATCCAATTCCACTAAAGTTTATACTGATTCAACCCCTCATGAGAGCTGTAGCCGGAGAGAAGCAACATGTCTTAGTGGTAAAAGTCACTTGCCTTTAACCTCTGTGGTCCATGTATATACGATAAATAGCATACAAACCAAAACTCATGCTAAAAGAAGAAACAGCCAAAAGAAGCAAATCAGAAATAACCCAGATATTGGTCAAACCACACAAGAATTTTACAGTAATAAGACAGATATTTTAAAGGATTAGGTGATGTTAAACATTTTGAAGGATTTAGTGCACAAAGTGAGCAGCATGTACTAGCAAAAGAAGGATTTCAACAGAGGCTGACGTTGAAGAACAGGATGGAAATCCTAAAAATAAATAATGAAAGATTTCTGACAGACGTCAACATAAGACTAGACAGGCAGTAGGAATCAGTTAGTGAACTTGTGGGCTGTTCCATGTAAGTTTTCCAAACAGAAGACACTGCCTTCGTTTTCTAGGGCCACTTTAACAAGCCATGCAGATAGGGCAGCTAAACAGGCATTTGCTGTCTCACTCTGGTGGCTGGATGGGCAGAGGTCAGCAGGGCTGGTTTCTTCTGAGGTCTTTTTCTTTGGCCTATGGAAGGATACTTTGTCCTAAGTTTGTCACAGTCTTCCTGGTCAACTGTATATATCTGTAACAAGATGGTCCCTTTAGATTAGGACCTTTTAATTTGATTAGCTCTTTAAAGAACCCCTATTCAAAGCTAGTCACATCCTGAGGGGCTGAAGTTTACAACCTGAGTATATGCTTTTTAGTGCAATAAAATTCAGCTTGTAACAGACATACAGGAAAGACGTGAAGTAGACTAAGCTGCATAGGATTGGAATTTTAAAAGAGAAGATAGTTATGCTTGAGAACTATTGAAGAGATTATGGGAGAGAATTTTTTTCACAACTGATTAAACACCTCCATGTGAAATGAAATTGCCAACAAAACACATGCCAGTTAAGGGACCCAGGAGTGTCATAGTCAAACTGTTAAAAGTAAAATATTAAGGAACAATTTTAAACACCTCTGTGAAGTAGAGGTGGGTGGAGATGGGATGGGGGAAGATGCATTTTATAAAGGGAACAGTTAGATAAGTGGCAGATGATTGGTAACCTCTCTCAGTGGAGACCAGAAAATCCAAAAGCTATCATTAAAGGGCTGAATGGCAGGAAAACAGTCAGCTTAGGATCCCAGAGTCAGCAAAATCACCCTTTAGAAATGAAGGTGAAAGAAAACGTTTGCAGATGGACAAAAGGTGGAGGAATTTGTCACTAAAAAGCCACAGAAAATGAAATGTTAATGAATTCTTTAGGCTGAAGTGAAATGATAGCCAGTGAACCTCCAATGGGTAAATATGTGGTGGGAAAAAATTATAACTAAGGCAAAACTGTGAATGTCTTGTGGAATGTCTGTACAAAACAGAGCAAAACCATCAACATCTAAAATCAGCGTAGGTAACGTTATCAAAAGGTAATCATCCTAGTTTCTGTAAGAAAATTCTTGTGTTACTGAACGTTTCTTTTTCTAAATTAGTCAAGAAGAAAAAAAGGTACTCATCTATCACTTTTTAAAATTTTTCTTCACTTCTTTTCTTAAATACTTATCACTTTTTTTCCCTTGTTTCTGGTTTTCTTCAGCTGTATTGTTATATGCTACACATAAATATATAGATTGTCTATTCAATTGTGTAAGAAAACTGACACATGCATATTCTGTAAGTGGATGCCAAACACTACTACAAAGCTCTCTGGCCAGGAGGAATTCAGGGAAACAAAAACAAGGAAAGGCATCACCAGCTAGAGAGAAAATTCTATCACACACAATTTGCTGCCGAGGTCTTCTACAGAAGCGCTGAGTTGCTTTGGATCAGTTATCCCTCCCTGAGCTATGGGTTCTGCCTTGCCTTGGTGCGATAGAGGCCTCGTCATCCTGCCTCTTACGCTGGGCACTGATAATCAAACCTCCTCTGCTGTGCTGCTTGAACTGCCATCCAATTCCCCTGCAGTCAATCTCCAATAAAACTGAAAGGCTATATTACAAGAGCATCAACCTTCAAGGTTGCATGTGAAAAATATTCATTTTCGCACTCTGTGATTGAAGTTGGAGATGTCTTACTGTCAGAATCCTCAAATGTCACTCCCTCTATGAGAGAGTAGAGGCCATAGGAAGCGTGTGAAACTTTCCTTTTAAAAGAACTCCAAGTGAATACTTAGTGGCACCAGAAGGTGCCAGGTTGAAAAGGAAAGCAACAGAGCTTTGTGAAAACACAGAGCCCTAGGATCTCAGCTGGGGTGGTTTTCATAATGATGATATCACTGCATAATGTGCCATTCATTTCTCCATTCCCTCTTCTAAATTGGAGGTTAAAATGATGACCTGGCTCGGGGTCAATTGCTGAAAGGCTGGATGGGTTAAGCACTGTGAATTAGAGATGCTAACCGGCGCCGGTACCCGGGAGACTCAGCTCCCCTTCGCAGTTCTTTCATGATCTGTCTCTGTGCCCATAGGTATTTTACATCTCTCAGATTCCATCCCCTTGTTTGAAAATGAAGGGTTTGGAATTGATAAGGTTCAAGATTTTTTTCAAGGCTGAAATTTTATGAGTGAATGTTTGAATTCACTTCAAGTAGAGTTACTTTCACATGGGGAGTTTTACATAAAGAAAGAAAAAATAATCAGAATTAACATTGAAAATCCCAGGCTGCGTGCTGTTTACCATCTATCATTTTTATGTATATGGGGGAAGGGGGCCAAGGGATAGGGGAGAAATATGAAGGATGAAGATGTGATATACCAAATTCCCATGCTGAACATATTTATTATGCATTGCAAACGTTAATAAAAGAGTTGAAAATCACAACCATATGCCCTGACTTGTGGTATCTGGCTTGTGTTTAACGACTTTGTTTTGTGGGAAATACTCATCTTTTTGTGTTTAGCTTTACATTTCTTTCATTGTTAATGTGGTGTTTACTCCTTGGTGTTGGAGTACTGGAATAAATTTTCGGGGGCTTATTTAATTTGAATTAATATTCATTGCACTCATAACAAATTTATAAACTGAGCTCTTCATTAAGTCTTTCAATTCAGCATATAAAAGTTATTATTCTATTTATAAGTACAACGTATTTTAGTGATTACCTTTAAGGCAGCCTTTGATTACTGTTTGATCTCATTTACAAATTTAGTTAATTAAACAACTTCAAACTTTTAAATTGCATGTGTAAATTTAATATGTTTGATTTCTTTTTAATTACTTCAATTGTTGGATGAGCCTTAACAAGAAGTTAAGTAATGCTTATATGTTTTATAAATACAACTTATAAATATGATGATTTTCAAGTTCTTTTATATGTTCCAAACGACTGGTAAGATTTCCACTTAAAACACACATCTAAATTAATTCTTCAGCTTTAGATTTTAAAATGAGATTGCAAGATTATCTAGCTATTTTGCTAGGTCAAAATCACACACACACACACACATACACATATGTATATATATATATATATACATACACATATGTATATATATATATATACATATATATGTGTATATATATATATATATATATATATATATCCAAATAGAGTTTCTATTTTGTTTGTGTATTTTTAAATGATTTTTTATTTTATGAAAACATACAAATAAAATCATAACAAAATAATAAGAGAATAACAACAGTTGAACAGTTATCCAGTATTGAGTAGCTACTGAGTACTCACCCAGAGTATAAGACATAGACAAAAAAGATACTTACAAAGATGAATCAAGGAGATAATAACCAAAGTTTTCTTTTCCATGAACTGAGAAACTAGTAGTATACATTAAACAAATTATGCATACATTAAATATTTTGAAACACCAGAATAGCTAATTTGAAGAATTATTTGGACTTTTCTACTTCCTATGCAGGACTCCATTTTGTACACGAAGCTGGCCTTGAACTCACTATGTAACCCAGGTTGACTTCAAACCCATCATGATCCTCCTGCCCCAGCCTCCTTAGTACTGGCATTACAGGTGTGTGCCACCATGCCTGGCCCACCATTTCTTTACCATAAAAATATTCATACCATAGTTTTAGTCTCCTAAATATTCATGTTTAAAAATAATATCTGCTAAAATTAATTTTATTGCCTGATATAATTTACAGTCATATATTTTTAGCCAACTGAAATCAGATGAATAAGAGTATTGATCAAGAAGATATTTTGATGTGCGGACATACAACCTCATGTGAAAACATCCATTTAGATGTGTAAAAATCTCCATAGACAGTCCATCTTTGCCCCTAACTTCTAGGCTTAGATCCTTCCTACGTTCACTGTACTTTCTTTTTATTTTTCCTCTTTGGTTCATATATAGAGAAGAGCGAAGTACATTTTGGTACACTGTATTAATACACATAGCATATTATAACATGTCTCATCATTTTCATTCCTAGTAACACTTTCTCTTTCCTCTCTTTCCCCAAGTCCCCTATCTCGTTTCTTAAACTCTAACATCTGATTCCAGTTATCTGTCATTTGTTTGTATGTTTTAAATGTATTTCAGATTGCTTATAGAAGAACAAATGTGTGATATGTAACTTTCTGAGTTTGGTTTCTTTCTCAGAAATTGGTCTTCAATCCATATTCTTTCCTGAAAATGTTACCATTTCATTCTTCTTTGTGGATGAATAACATTATATTGTGTGTATACACTACATGCTTTATCAATTCTTCTATTGATGGGTAGCAAGGCTATCTGTACAATTTAGCAATAGTGAATCATACCCCTGTCCATGTGGGTATGCATGTATCACTATAGTATGTTGTGTTTAATTCTTTCAACAATATATCAAAGAATGGCTGGCTGATTCAAACAGTATATGTATTTTTAGGTTTTTGAGGAATTGTCATACTTTTCTTCATAGTGGCTGCACTAGTTTACATTCCCGCTAAGGTGGAGGGGGTTCTTTTTTCCTCTATCCTCACAGCATTTGGTTTTGATATTTGTGTGTGTGTGTGTGTGTGCGTGTGTTGTATTTTTTGGGGGGCAGGGGACCAGACATTGAACTTAGGACCCTGCACTTGCCAGGTGCTGTGTCACTGAGCTATATCCCTGGCCCTGTATTGTATTCTTGATGAGAGCCATTTTAGATTTATTTGCTTCTAAGTACACATTTAGTATAATTACACTCTGACTGGAGCTAAGGTCCCTACATTGCTGCGGATGTGTGAAAGTCATTGCTGATTCTAGCTGTGGAGTTTTGCTACTGATACAGCACTGAGAGAGTCCACACACCACCAGGTTTCTGGATGTGCCACTCTGCTGTCTCCTGTGGTCACATTGCTCTGCTCACTGTTTCCTTTGTTGGTACCAGAAGTGCTAAAATAAATAGCACTAGAATAAATAAATACCTCCTATTTGTAGACCTCAACAGGAAACTGATTGGTAAGAGAGTCAGGAAACAGAGCCAGGGATGAAAAGGATTGCATCAAAGGGTAAGTGGGCAATGTGAAACAGAAATTACATCTAGGATGACAAGGAATATTTGCAAGTTGAGTGGGCTCTGTCTAGCCGGCTCAGATGCTGGCACACCTGCACTGTTTTACATGCATAACTATTGCTCTGTTTGTTCATCCCAACAGTTTTACTTTCTACATCATATTGCCAGTGACTTTTGTTTTATATGTGGGAACTAAACCTTCAGCAGTTCGTTTTTGTAGTAACCGAAGCAGTGATTTCATTATACATACTCTAGTTGGCTTTGTGGAATTCATTTTCCTATTGTAGCCAATCACTACAAATCTTCAAATGACAAACTCTTTCACCATTTTAATCCCCTGAGTCATTTATTATTGCTGCAAATGAATAAATTGCTCGGGGCCCAATTCTGCTGGTGATATGTGAAAGAGTTGGACCAGTAAATGTAAATCCCCTGCATATTGACTAAAAAAGAAAATGAAAAAAAAAAGACATAGATCCTGTTTTCCCTTAGCTTTTTGCACTGTTAATCAAAGCTAATTAAAATGCAGTGGATTACAAAAAATAGCACCAAGCCAGTCTATTGTATTAGAGAGTATATAGCTGCCTATAAATGCATGTAGCTTAAAAATATAATCTTGTAGCACTCTGATATCCTCCCTATAGCCTGAATTTATTAGGTGCCTACCCTGTGCAAGGAAGTTTCCTAATTCCTAGGGAATTTTAAGAGTTATACAGCACATTCTCTGACCTTAAAATTCTATAATTAGTTAAGATAGGCAAAAATATATCAGAAGAGGTAATGGTAATAAAATACAAAAATATCTGGAATTTCATAATAGCTTGATGAAAACTTAATCAACAACATTCAACTCCGGCTTTTCCACAGAATCACGTGTTCAGAGCTGTGACCCTTTGAAGCTCTGAGATAATATTGTACAGAGAATCTTATGTGGTGCACAAAATCTTAGGAATCTTATTGAACACATGATGCTCTGGTCTGGGCCCTACTCTGAAAGTAATCTTCTAGATTTCTATAAGAGAAACCTTTTTTCTCAGATTATTATGAGTTTTTTTTTTCTGAACTCCACCTTCAATTCAGTCTTTTGTGTCACCTCAATAACTCATTGAATTAGTTTGTTAGGACTGTTGTAACCAGCTCCCACAAAGTAGCTTAAAACAGTAGACATTTGTTCCCTCCAAGTTTTAGAAGCTGACAGGCTGAAATGAGTGCAGACTTGGACCTCCTAACCCTGATCATTCCGTGGGCCAGTCCTTCCTTGCCTCAGTTAACTTCTTGTCTTTGCTTACAAAAGTTTACATTTTTCACCTTTCCTTGATTTCTTATTCTTGTGTGTTGTTCCATAGCTTTCTCTTTCTTAGTGAAAGTATCCTTCTATCTTTATATCTAATTTTCTCTTTTTATTAGGATGTCACCTTTATTGGATTACACTCACTTTCACGACCTAATTTTGATTTGTTTATCTCTGGTAAATAAGGTCACATTCTGAAATCCTGGGAAATAGGATTTCACCATTTTTGTGGAGAGGATGTACTCAATTCATTGCATTCCAAAATAAATATTGAGAATCACTATTTTCACATGTTATTTGGCAAATTGATTAGGCAGAGTATTCCATATTTTTCCAGTTCGTAGTTTTGTTGGAGTTTATTGTGCCACTCAAACTCAGGGTTTTGTTTTCCCACAACTAAAATGAATCCCCTAAAAAATACTAAGTTAAACAAATAACATCAAACAGAGATAAAACTAAGATATTTATTTTTATTATGTCTTCTTCATAGGACAGTCTTTCATCAAAGCTCAAAGGGAAGTGGCAAATGACTAAATTGCTCTCCTTGAGGTAAATTCCATCATGAAATTATGTTAATAAAATCTAAGATAACCTCTACAGGAAATGCATTGCTGATCATAGGGGTCACAGATAAAGCACTGGGAGAATAGTCTATGCAAATTTTACTTTTCATAATGTCCCAACTAGATGTTCAGCAACATTTATTTGACTTCTTCTCATGCCCTTGTACATCTCCTCATCCAGAGAATTAATGTCCCTGATATGAAAAAATAGGAAAGTCAAATAAGGTAGATGTGCTTCTTCTGTCACCTACTTTGTGTTTTCTAGCTACTTCAGTTACTAGTAAACACTAGCACTTTAAAAAGTACTTCTGTGAAGGAGCATCACTATCTTCTAGCCCAAGGTATCTTCCATCAAACAAGGACAGCTAGTGGGAAGGGTAAAGTAAAAGCATTGGTATGTGAGAAGGTAGCCAGTTGGTTGAAGAAATTGGATTTATTAGATAGAATCATAGTAATCTAGAGTCTCACTTTTCATTCAAATTCATTTGATGCGTTTACTTCTTTATGAAAACTTTGGCAGACACTATGATTTTCATCCTTGTCTTGGGTTAATAAAATTCCCCATGGGGACTTAAAGTTTCCTAACAAAATCTTCATTTGGTAATAAAAATATGCATCTTATTACAATAAAATATGCCAGGTGAGATTAAATATTCACTTCCCAACCCTAAATTTCCTGAGTGGAAAAGCCTTAGAAAAGGGATTTAGAGATGGTAGAGACTGAGAAAAAGGGGAGAAAAAACATAAGGAAATTCCTATTTTACAGATAAATTTGTAAGGTGACTTCATGTGCTTTGGTTCTAGCAGAAATTTAAAAATTTCTTTTCACAAAAGTGCTGTTTTGTGGACTTTTCATAGAAAGCCTCTTCTACTCTAGCACCAGCCTCTCGAACCTGAAGATCCCTTGTTACTAGAAATAAACTCTTGGTGCTGGAAATCATGGCTGCCTTTTGTAGCTCCTTCAGCAAGCCCCGGGAATCTGTGGAATCTACAGCTTCTGTTGATTGATCAATGCTCGCCCTCGCCCCGCTGCTTCGATGATTCTTCAGGACACCCATGGGGGTCCGCTCATATCCTCGGTGCACCTCTGATCTGTGGAATGGATCACGCTCCATTACTCCAACAGACTGGGCGGGCTGTGCTGTGATGTCATCTTTCTCTGACCCATCATTTGCCATTTTTCAACCTTTATGCATCGTATGCTGGCCCAGCCCCAATCCTCAGAGCCCCTAAGCATGGATGGAGGTGGGTTTTTACCAGGCTCCCTGAAACAGCCTTACTGAGCAATCACGTCTATTCTGTTCAAGACTATTCTTGAAATCACAGTTGGTTCAGGCTTTCCTGTCTTGTAAGATGAATTCATCAAAAACTACCAACTTTCTAAAAACTCAAGTCTCATATTTTTGTTACTTTTGCCTCTTTTGAATTAATAGAGACTGATCTCATGGATTTCACAAAAATGTATTGGAAAATACCTTCTTTGTAGCACTGCACTTTGGAATCTGCTATTGGTCTTTTCTCTGTCTGGGATGAAATTTCTACTTTATTTCCCTCCCATGGAAGGAATTACTTGTATTTACTTATGTATTTTTTCATGTGAAACACGGTCTGGTTTGGTGCTGCAGGACGGCCTTGAAATCACTGTGTAGTTCAGGCTGGCCTCCAATTCAAATGCAGTCCTTATGCCTCAGCCTCCTAAGTGCTAGAATACTAAGATTACAGACATGTGCCACCACCACTACTCTATTAATGCTTCCTTAATATTATGCTGTATTTGATACTAGAGAACTCTACCCTACAGAAGCTAAACCACTGGGGAAGGAAGAGACAGGAATAGTGGCTGTATAGTTTTTGAGCTTGTTTTATACACACAAAATGCTCATTTACTTTATGTGATTTAAAGCTTTGTTGCCAACTCAAACACCTCCCTAATAATTCCTCATTTCTACTATAAGGTCTAGATCAAAAGAGTGCATGTCCAGGCAGGCATGTTGGCACATACCTGTAATCCCAGGATTTGGGAGGCTGAAGCAGAGGATTGCTGTAACTTTGAGACCAACCCGAGACCCTGTCTCAAAAAGATTTTTTAAAAGTGCATGTCTATGGAAACCTGGTTTTAACTAGCATTGATTTTAAAGTGCATATGTGCGTTTTAACATGGAGAGGAAGTCATTTTTCTGACGGCAGTGAGGAGCGTCACTTACTTGAAAAGTTTACCACGGTCTCCTTGACTGACTATGTTTATGAGAACAAGAATTTAGATGGGTCATGCTCCCTTTATTATGCTCTGTGCATGTTTTAATGTGTCTTGTGACCCAGTTGAGCCCAGAGTCATCCTAGCTGGTAGCAGCATGTTGTTCCCCAGGGCTGGGCAAAAGGTATATATTTATTTGTTTGTTTTTGACAGGGAGAACAAACGAGTTTATTTTGGAAATTGGTCTCAAGAAATAGAGGTAGGTACATTGGGCATAGTCAAAGAGGGAAAAAGAAAACCAAGCCAAGCTCATATATAGCTGGTCACACTGTATGCCTCCTCTGGAGATTTCTTTGGGAACTGCATGGAAGGAACATAGTTTTTGTTTTGTTTTGTTTTCTTTTCTTTTAATTTTAAAGAAGATAAAAAAGAATAAAACTAATTTTAAAAAATCAAGGTAAGAGATACAGGGCTTGAAAACATTACAAAATCAATGATATAATGCATTTTGATGCCTTCAAAATAGCTGCAGATAACTTCGGACATAGTAAAAATCAAACAGAGCAGAACAGAAATAATAAAAATAAAAATAAAACAATGGATGCAATAAAGGACTTCAAAACAAGCCAATATTAAATCCAAATGGCTACCATAATATATCTTGCTATCTTTGAAATAGCTGATCCTGCCATCAGATTTAACATAATCAAACAAACCAAAACCCAATGCAACAAAACAATGGAAACAATATAGAACTTCAAAACAAGACCATAGGAAATCAATAATGGCTGCAACCCTCAAAGGGAGATCCCCTCCTAGATGCCACACTACATAGTACTGCCCTCTGAACCTATGACCAGACCCTAGACCTGCAATGTTAGTGAAACACCAAACACCACAGGCATCCAGTTGCATCTCAGCTCCGTAGCTAGCATCACAGCCTGTGTTTCTCCAGATAAGCTGGTCACTTACACAGCGGGGTCGGGGCATGATTGATACTTCTTGTTTGCCAGCCTGTGTGTGGGAAGGAGCTGAGATCTGGCTGTTCCCAGTCCAGCAGGGGCGGAGCATGTTACTGGATCCCAGACTGGGCTTGTTTGCTGTTGTAGCGTTGTTTTCTCTCCTCTCAGTCTGTGAATGGCACTGACTCATGGCGAGAGGCTTCACGATTGGTGAATCTTTTCTCTAGAGAACTTGTAACAGTAGTACAACCAACTAAAATCTTTTTATTATTATTACCATGATTTCACAGTTCAAAATAATCCTCAATGAATTGCGTTTTTTTCCCCTAAAATGGTAGATGGAATTCTGAACTCAGTTCAGAATGCGACTTTATTTGTAGGTGGAATTGTTACAGACAGGCTTGCTTAACGTGAAGTCACCCTGAAGCAGGGCAGGTCTCCAAAACCCATATGTGTCCACCTTAAATCAGAGTAGGTGTGTTGCTATTCAGCAGCACAAAGGGAAGGCCATGAGAAGACAGAGGCTGAGACTGGGTAATGCCTCTAAATTCTAGGGACTCCAAGCATTGCTAATTGTTCCTAGAAGGTACAAGACAGGAAACTTCCTGAGAGCCCTCAAAAAGAGCTATCCTGGAAACAATACCCAGATTTCAAACTTTTAGACTTTATAACTAGGAGAAAACAGTTATGTCTTATTTTGAGACATCCAACAGCGCTAGAATACTAATGCAAGTCCCTGTATCCTAGAATCACTGTTAGTTAATATTGTGACAAAAGGCAGTAATATTTATTAGTGAATGTGTATAAATTTTCCTGCCAAGTATATTTCTGACTCTAGCAGATTTCCCTTCTTATGGAGTCCATCTTGGATTTGCATAGGAAGACCAAAGCTAGGAGAAATCTTGGTACACAGAGAAGACAGAGTTGTCTAACTGAGGGCTGTGATGCTACCATTGGTGATGCTTAAAAGATACATATATGGTGACTATTCACACCCTGCCATTTGTGGTGTGGTACCTTATCATTCCCGGCCACAATCATAGTAAGAATATCTGCAATTTTTCTTATTATCCAGTTTGTCTGTGTCTTTTGTTAGTTACCTTTCCCTTACTGTAACAAAGTACTTGACATAACAGCCATAAAAAAGGAAAAGGTTATGCTGTGAAATTTTTCAGAGACTTTAGACTTTAGGTTCATTGGCTCCATGGCTTTTGGGCCTGTGTTGAGTGGATGTTAGAGCAAAGCCATTCTTGTCATGGAAGATGGAACACCCAGGAGAGCAAAAGGGAGGAGAGGCAGGTCCCAGCATATCCGTCAGAGGCATGCTTTCAGTGACCTAACTTCCCTTCGTTAGGCTTTGCATTGTAAAGTTTTAATACGTCCCAGGATTACCAACATCTGGGAATCAGCCTTAACTTATAATATTTCAGGATAGCTTATGTTAATATTATAGTCTGTACTACCTACTTCTCACTTCTGACTTTCAATCCCACATTCTACTTTATCAACCTTTGGATAAAATGAGGTTTTGCTTTTAATTATTACCTTCATGTTACATTGTCTATGGTCAGTCTGGAGTAGTACAAAAGGAGGCCAATAGGACCAAGAAGGTCACATTAAATTTCTGATGCCAGAAAGAATTATTTCTCAAAGAAGTTACTACACGTTTTACATTTCTGTTTTTGAAAAATTACATGTACAGGAAAAATTGAAACAGAGGAAATGTAAATATCTTTTCTTTATATATGTGTGGTCAGTATTGACCAGCACCTATCATTTGCCCCATAACTTCCCCAACATTTAAAATACCTACAGTGGATATTATGCATTCCCAGGCTGTCGGCTTTGGCTGAGTTACAGAGTGCTCAATTATACGCTAATCGAATAGCTGCCCAATGCAGACCACGTAATGACTTCCTGATTATCTGCCTTTAAATGATGAATGAAATGAATATGTAACATTCTGTTCAAATATAGCATACTTAGCATGCCAAATGAAAACTGATTTTGTGCTCCTCTCTCTGAAAAACGTATATTTTATTGTAATTCAGTTCAATGGTTGTTTGGTTGTTTGGTTGCTTGTTTTCCAGTCACCAAGATAAACACTGAATGAAGTTTGTAGAAGAATATTAGCCTTCGTTTTTAGTTTGCAACAGATGCTAAAGGTGTTAAATATTGTTTGGGTTATTTAAGTTCTCTTTGCATCATACCATTAAGAGAAAAATGAGAAGGGTCATATTTTGATGAACAAGTTTTCTTGGCAATATTTTAATACATTGATTAAAAATAAATTATGAATGTATTGCAGAAGCAATAACATTAAAATCTGAGTAAATTCTTTGATAGGAAAAGTACTTTTTTACAGCATCAATTTATGATATTAGCATCAGAAAATACTTAATGATTTACAGCCTATTGTATGTCTACTCTAAATTAATAGCATACATGACTATAATAGTTCTTTACATTGCTTTTTATCTAAATTTATCCTCCATATATTAATTTTATAAAACTAACTCTAAAAATTGTATGGGGGAAATTTACTGCATATAATATTTACTTTTAAGAAAATATCTTCCACTCCTCAGAACAAGAGACAGAGGACCAGCAAGTGAATGAAAAATAAAAAAGTAGAAGGAGGGGAGGAGAGTTTTGTTACTCTTCCTAGCTAAAGATTCACTCCAAAATTAAATTGGGACTTAAGCAGTGGTCACGTAGAAGGGTTTTGCATGATACATACCCTGGAACAGCCTCATTTAACATGTATTAAAAATTTCCAGTAATGTTACCTTCATATCTCAATAGCTGTCATTCAAATTTAAAAATCACTTATGTTTATTTCACAATGGGAAGATGATTGACTTAGTAATCTCTTCAGAATACCTTCCTTCCCTGTGTCTCCTGTCCACCCTGTTTCTCTCTGACCCTTTCTACCTGTCCTGTTTCTTTTTCTTTGTCTCCCTTTTCGCTGTGCCTCTGCTTCTCTATTTTCTTCTTCACTTCCTCTTCTCCTCTTCTTTTTCACATTTTTTGTTTTTCCCCTTTTTGTTTTTTCCTTATGTACTTTTTCTGTTTATATAAAAAATGAATTAGCAGTTTTATGGATAAACTTACACACACATACACATAGATGGAGAATGAAATGAAGTATCTTGAATCTTCATTAAGGACTATGAAGTTCCTGTGCATTTTTAAGACATTAACACAAAAATTTTAAAATGCACCTATTCCTGAGAATTTCGAAGAGTGATAACAAAGTCTTTACATAATTTCTGGATTCATTGAAAGTTTTGTTATTGAATGTTTTATTCCTTTTGTTTAGAGATGTGTGTGTGTTTGTGCGCGTGTGTGTGCATCTTTTTCATAGCTACAGCAATTATGAGAGCAAATTTGGAATTAAAATATCCTATAAACAATTTTAAGATTTTTTGGTCTAGTTGTATTACAAAAACATTATTTTCAATGCCAATGAATTACATGTCATTTGATTTTTCTGCTAAAAATTTTACTGCATTTATTTGTTGTGAAGCATGTATTTTAATATAGCTGAAGTTAAACATTACCTTACAACTGATTGTGTCATGTGATAGTTAAATGTGCAACATTTTTCCTCCGTTAGTGATAGTTTGATTATCATACACTTAACAGAATACAGTATTATTTATATAAACTATAGTGTCATTAATAAGAACAAATGGGTATAATTAAAAAATTATATAAGTATACTGTATAGAATATTTTAATTTTATCATTTAATACTGTACACTTTGTAAATTTCATTCTTTTATAGAATTTGTAATATATAAAATATATTATGTATAACTGCATATAACTTGAATTATTTATATAGTGGATATATGTCATAAAAAGATTTATAAATGGGTAATATCAAAATAATGGTTCCAAATTTTCCAACCAATATGCTGCATTATTAATACCTTTCCTCTTTTGTAAATCTGGTTAATCAGGAAAAAAGTAAAGAAAGGAAACATTAAGTATTTGGAGAAGGGTATTACGGTCTCTTGCATGGGGCATGACTCTTTGGAAAAAACTTCCAAAGATGCCAGCAATACCCTTTCTTAGGACAGCTATAGCTGTTGGGTTTTCATTTTATTATTCATATTGTATGTATTATATAGACTTTTATGTAACATTTATTAAAATACATATTTACTAACACATACTTATTTTACATATTTTAGTACACTTTTTAGTGAAATATGGAAAACCATTTGAAATGTAATCATTATGTTGTTACTCTATTTTGCTTATTGTTTAAAAGTGTTAGGCACTGGCCTATGACAGGAATGATATACAAGTAGAAAATCTTTTGTGTAGAATATAGCCTTTTGTTGGTAGAGACAAACAAGGGACAGGTAAACAATATATTTTATAATTGATAGAAGTCCTAAAATAAAATCAGCATGATCCAGTAGGAATGACTGAGGTTCAACTGTAGTATTAGATTTCAGTAGCACACCTTATGCTATACGAATTGCTAAAATGAGATTGATGAATTCTGCAGCGTATGCCCAAAAACCTGTTCACAGCTATTCTGCCCCAATAAAATGTCCTATGATTTAAAGTTCAAAGACAGATTGAACTCTGACATCCCTGCAACCAACTGTCCATCATCTGCCTAGACCCTTTGAATTAGGAGACTTAGGGTTTCATAGGACTTTCTCCCTTTTAAATCCAACTGTTCATTCCAACTGTCTTTGGGTTCACAACCATCTCTCATCTCAGCTGTTATAAAGCATGTTCTTTGAGTGCAAATGAAGCTCTTGCTATGTGTGATCTGATTGTACAGAACAGAAAATAACAACCTCTACTCAAGGAGCGACAGCTCCATTCAGGAGATCTGATTCCTTAGCGGTAAATCTACATGATGCATTAAGCATCAGCTAGGATATTTAATCTGGACTGTACCTTTAGAATTTGTGAATACAAAATTATCTACATATTGGAATAAGAATGAGAAAATCTTATATTTGTCCAAGCATTTTTACTTCAGTTATGTATTTTCTGAATAGATCAGTAATGAAAAACATAGATATATAATTTGTAATTAACAAGGGTCCCTTGAAATCCTGCTTCCTGATGGGAGACAGTGGTGATGGGTTTTCTCCAAACTATTACTGGAAAGAGAGGGCGAGTTGAAATTGTTTAGTGGTAGTGTTTCCTGTTTCAAAGCTGTGTCTTTGTGTATATGTTTAATAACTCCATATTCCTAGTTTTTGTGTATAGAAAATACAAGTTGTGAAAATCACAATAATTATAATAATAAGCTTTTCTTTTGACTAGATAAATCACTATTCTTCATTTATCAAATCTTAATTGAGAAAAAATGAAGAGAAAGCCTGAGAAGCATGCAGTTGTATACTGTAAGCTCTAATATTAAACCTGAAACTCCTATAGCAACAAGTATTACTACCAGACTTAAACATCCATGTTACACAATCAATAACAGTGTTAGGAGAACTTTGCTTCTATTTGTCATCTTACATTGTCCTCAGAACTTGTTTGGTTCCAACAAAGATGGCCTCCTAGCTGCGGCTGTGCTGTGCCCATTTCCCTGGTTCCTAACTCCTACCCTGTAATCTGGGTTTTCCATGGGCAGCAGAAGTTGTCTTGGTGGTCCTGTGACAGCCCCTGCCATGCTAACCTGCTTACCATTTCATTTATATTTTTATTAAAATTCATAGCCTCAGATTTCTCCCATCTTCCATGGTTTGTATGTATATAATACCCTGATGATACTCTGTGTTTATGAGTATTACTGAATTCAATGAGACTTCCAAAGTCCAAAATTTATGATTTTTCAAGAGATTAGTGATGATAGCTATTGACTTTTTTACCCTTCTTCTTTTCACTTTAATGAATAGTATCTACATAAATATAAACTGGTAAATTAAGATGGTCCAAATAAAGACATTTTTATACTTTCATTATACTATTACAACATTCAGTAAATTTATAATTTGCCATAATCACACCCAGTCTTCCATGAAATTCTACAGCTTGATTCCTTGCTGTCTATTTTATATGGTTAATATAATACATTGTGATATTGTTATACTATCTGCATATGTGTGCGTTATTCTGATAATAGCTCTTTAAATTATGTATATGTTATCCTGCTGCCTGTAATTTAATGTGTTTTTTAATCAACAGTTTTCTCTTTAGTAAAATAGAAACCATACATGTCACCCAAAGCTGTAGTCATAATACTAAGATAATGCTCAAAGTGCCTGATAGTCAATACCACAATATAACTGCAGTTTCCATGTTTTCATTTTTATTGTGCTTTGTATACTTTTTGCAAAATAAATGAGAAACCCAAATTTTACAGAAATTAGCTTACTTCAAAAGTTCTTCTAATATGCCAGGACTCAGGAATACAAGTTTGCACAAATATTATTTCCACCTTACCTTTAAAAGTTTTATTTTGTGGCCGAAAGGCCTGTACTTTCTAGATTGCACTAATTGTTTTCTACATGTTATGTTTCTTTTTATTTTTCTCTCCTTGTGCTATTTGTTTCTTCTCTAGTATAGTTTCTGTAATCGCCACTGACTTTACTTCTCACTGTGTACTCCTGAGGGACAGGAGGGGATGAGGCTAAGAAAGGACCTGGGAAGTTGCCCCTTTATCATACTTTGTATCTTTTTATCTCATTTCTTAGGTCCTTTGCCTATATAAGGACTTTGCATTTATTTTCTCTTACATAGGTCAAAGTGCATGTTCGTATTTAAATTGCAGTTCTAGGGAACTGCTTTACAGTTCTATCTGACACATAAAAAAATACTTTCTATTTTTATTGTTCTAATATTTACCAAGAACATTAAAAATTAGATATTCTTACTACAAGTGCCAGCAACTCAGGGCCAGGACCACAGTGAAGTCAGTGATGCCGTCAGTACAGACCAGGAGGGCACCCTCTCTTCTCCTCATGGAGGTCCAGGTCAGCAACCCTCAGTGAGCTTCTTGGTCAGTCCTGCATCCGGGGAGCTTCCTGACCTCACTCTGGCTTGGGCACTGAAAGAACGAGCTAGGCTTTTTTTTTAACCTAACCTTAAATGTTTGCTGGATGATTCTAAGATTCAAAAAGAAGACACTTTACCATTTTAGCATTTTCATAATAATGGGTTTAGCTGGTAGCCCCTCTTGGAATTTGTGTGGCACAATGACAAGTTTAAAATCAGACAACGTTGTAGTAAAGGCCAGGTGTTCAAAGTATAATAAACAGCTCCCTAAAGATTAGAAAATGAATATTTAACTAGATGACTCCATTTGATTTCCTTCATCCATTTTTTATTATTTCACTGAAAACCTTCTTGATGGAAATCACACTGACAGGATTTTAATATCTTCTGGTAAATGAAACCTGTCATTCTAATGGGGTTAGTATTTCCTTTGCAGACCCATTTGGTAAACTTTAGTGACCAGTAATTTTCTTCATGGTTATGACTTAGGCAATTCTGTACAGATTGTTCACAAAGAAAACAAAGTTTATCCTATGGGATTCATAATTATTATGAAACTATTTATACAATTAGATCCTGTTTATAAAGCCTGATGATTTTGGCGAGGAAAATTAGCCTCGTATATAGATATTTTAGGTGCTTAATTATTGTTATTTTCCTTTCAGAGGCAAAGGGATCAATCTTGCCATCAAATAGAATTCTATACAATTTTAGGCCCATCATTGAAAAGCTAGCTCAGAGAACTGATAGTTGTTAAAATTTAGCAGTTAGTACAGTCACGTTGGAAGTCAGGGCTAGCATATCTGCCCTTGCGTTTTCAATGTGCTCTGATTGTATTTCCAGAAACTACTGCTCCAACATCAGATTTTGCTAAGTAGGTATTTTCCAATTAAAATTGACAGTTTGCATTTGATTTCATGTTAGAACTCAGAGGGAAGTCCCAAAGCAATCCAGAAACCTGATACAATCATTGAAACTCCTCTCTACACTGCGTATTCCTAACTACTGCCATGTTACCTTCGTTCTCACAGCTACGCTGAAGGCGGCCTGAGTAGAATTCTCATGTTGTTGGTGTTATTAATGTGTGCTACCAACACTAAAGGAAATTTGCAAGCATGCTTTCGTGTGTGTTGTATGTTCTCTTAAGATTCTTGCAGCAAGTGAAACCCAATAGACAGGCACATTGGAGAGCCAGTTGACAGAGTTATAACGTGTCCTGTTTTGTAGCTTTCACAGTGTTGGCCCAATACATTCCTTTCCACTCAATTGAACTAAGTCCAAGCCTGAGATAAATAACAACTTCTGGTTCTCTTTCTCTCTCTCTAAATGATGAAATGAATACTTCTATTCCATAGAGACACGCATAACTAGCTTGGGTGACCTTTAAAAGGAAAACAAAACTATTCAAAGAAGAAACTTTTTGTTTGTGTTTTGTTTTTTTCGAAACATTTTTTTCTTGGCTTCTGTGTCATGGTTTTTAATGGTTCTAGCAACAGCCGCTACATTTCAACATTTGCTCAAAATTCTCATAGAAGCAGCAACTCAGAAAACCTGACTGTGTAAGGTTAATCACAGATTTCCAAACTGGGTTTAGATCAAAAAAGAAACCCAAGGTTTCCCAGTGAATGAGGATCTGGGTTTATTCATATAAAGCTTTTCTGTCACCCACTCCACATAATGCTTCTGAAATGCAGAAACCTGTCACTTCTGAGATAAACCCACTAATCTACCTCTGTCCTTGGCATTCTCTGTGTTCTGCAGGCCGATCTTTTCGGTGTGGATATTTCCTATCACTTATGCTCAGCTCTACCTTTGTGTCCTAAACTGATAGCTTTACCCTATGCTTTTCCTGTCTTCCAGATTCAACGCAGACATCCGGACGACCCGCGGTGCTTTGCAAGCAGAGCAGCTGGGTTACAGTGTGACTGTAGGTAATCCCCAGAATGATAGCTCTGTGTTAGGAACCTTAAGAGTTGTTACTGAGTTTGCCCAATGTGAGATCTTGATCCTAAGTGAATATGCAAATCAAACCAGGTCTCCTTGGTATTTTCTTGTTTTAGGCTAGATTCTATTGTTGCTCATATGCATGAAGAAGAAAATGCATGTGTTTATCAAAAAACAAACAGCTATACCTTCCTTGCCTTAGTTTAGATTAGTTATGTGGGTCCTTTACTACACTCTCAATTCACCACTTCTCAGACTGTTCCTATTCATGGATTTGATCTTTAAACTAAAAGCTTCTTGCTGATAAAACTGGAATTTTATTCTCAAACTCACTTTATAACCCACAGGACCTGTCATGGAATTTTTTAAAGAAAGTTGTTGGCATAATTGAATTCAGTAATCATAACAGAAAACACACACACAAAAATTATTTCAATATCCATAAATAGACCTTAATGTAAAATCCCCTCTCTGACTCCCTAGCGTGTGGTATACATGCGCACCATTGATCTAGGGTGATCTTTATCTTTGATCCTCATGCCCAGCCATCATCCAGAGGTCACTGCTCTGCTAGGTGAGCACTTGGTGATGTCCCCTTTGCCTCTGTTGTGCCTATTGCATTAGAGGAAGAAAGTCCATAGAGCAGGGAGACCCGAGGTGTCCTAATGAGGCCAAGAGCTGGTGGCTCTCACCGCAGGGTACACCTTGTCACCCAGCGTGTTTCAGCCTCAGTGCTAGCCAGTTGGTGAAGGAGATTTTGGAAGAGTTCCAAGCTATCATTAATTATGTGCTTCTTTGAAACTTGATTGTCTTTGCTGTCTATGGATAGCCTTTTTTCTATTTAGTAAGCAGTTTGCTTTGCTTTTTTTTTCTTCAGTAGGTAACTTTATTTACAGTTCTTTTACCCCTTGAAATAGAAACAAGATAGTAGAAATAGTATCACCAAGGCAAATTTTATATACCATTAAATTTGCTCAAAAGTTTTAAAAAAGGAGTGTGATAATACATGTAATAGTACTTCAAAAACTGCAAAGAATTCTACAACCCCATGTTTTCCTAAAAATAAGACCTAGCTGGAAAATAATCAGCCTTGACAGCTATAGATCCAAGACACCAACCCCAATTAGTTTGTCCTTGCCTCACCTGTCTTACAGGGCGCCCACAGAGGAAGAGAACAGTGATGACAGAAGAGGTAAGGATAGGCTGATTGGGGCTGAAATTTGTGATCTCTAGTTGACAAGACTGATTACTTTCCAGCTAGGTCTTATTTGCAGAGAATGAGGGTAGCTGATCATGGTGGTAGACACCTATAACCCCAGTTCCCTGAGAAACTAAGGCAAGGTGTATCCAAGTTCATGTCTGACTTAGTGACTTAGGGAAGCCTTGTGTCAAAGCTCGGTTCAAAGACTGTGGTTCAGTTCCCAGAACCACACAGAGAAACACACAGACACACCACACATGCACACACACACTTCCAACTAAAAGGGACTTATCATTTTTATTATCATTTACTTTTAAGTAAGTAATTTGCGAATGTCTACCATTTAAACCTGTGACATGAAGCATTTCTGTACTCTCTGTAGGGTCGTAATGGGCTTTTAATATTTCTTTTGTGTTTTTATGTGCAGGTATGCCTTCTATATAGTTATAGCTTTTGTGTGTGCACACAAGTATGTATGCTTTTCCAGTTCTTTCTTTTCATTTTGATGTGTGTGTGTGTGTGTGTTCATGACTTCAGAGAATAAACTTTAAGATAATGCTGATACTTCAACTTTAAAAAGGACAAGTCTGTGAGATTTGAGGGGCATGGGTAGATCAGCAGGAAAAAGAACAAGCTAAGAAAAAAATTAAATAGTTTCCAAGGAGCATTTTACTTACTGAAATATAATCCCAAAGGAAATTGCTGTAATGTAAAAGACTTATGATATTGATATTAGATACATGTAAGCTATGGTCAGAGGACCTAAGAAATTGATGAGCACAGATATTGGCTGCTACGTTTGAAAACAATTCAAGAGTGGATTTTGAAATGGAGTCCTCTGTTGAATAGATACTTCCGCAACCTCAGTATTATTGATCTATTGAAGACAAAGGGGAAAACATTCTGATTGGTATGCTAAGATGAGTTTGCTTCCTGGGAAAGGCAGTCTCATGCTTCCTAACTTTTCATTGCAAATGCAAAGCCCACCTAGGAAGATAGAAGTTTAAATTATTAAAGATATCAAGTTTTCTAACCTTGAAGCAGAATTTTCAATATTCTATAAATTTTACCACATCTTGTTTGGAAATATACATTTTTTCCCTTGTTTAGAGATAGAAAGAAAGGTAATTCCTCCTGGAGTGAGAAAAGTTAGCCAAAGTGTAAAAATTTCCTTAAATGTGTTAAAAATATAACTTGGTTTTTAGACAAGTCTTAGGCATTGGCATATCTTAGAATTTGAATGGCTGGCCTGATGTCTGATTTTTATGTCAATGTCAAATAACTTCTGAACAAAATTTGTGTTGTTATTAATATTTTAAATCTTTATCTTGATAACTTCATGTAGTGCTCAACTGATACACAAAGCTTTTCCAGTTAAACATCCTATTTTCTTATTATGATGTGTATTTAGTCCTTTTGAACATCAAGAAAAGAAACACAGAACATAGAAAGGACAAAGTCCTCCACTGTCACAGAAGATCCTACAGCTGCCAGCAAATGTATGAGTTTAGAAGCAATATAGACCTGTGAAGAGTCCTCCCTTTACCACTTTACTACTTATTTAATCTTGGAAAACTAAGAATTATCTTCAAATTATAGTTTCCCAACTTGTAAGATGAAAATAGAGAACCCGTCTACTGACTTTGCTATAAAGATTGAATCTCAAAATGTGGAAAACATGTAGCAGTACCTGAAATAAAATAATTACTAAAAATATATCAGGTATACATGTTGTTCTAGTAACTCTATAAAGGCTTCAGTGGAAAAGATAGAAATTTATTTGATTCTAGTGCAGTGGGTCCTTGCTCAGCTGGTGAGATACATCATAAGAAAGATTTTTTTATTTCTCTCATGGCATGTCTGTAAATATATTTTGACCCTACTGTTCTTTGAATTGGAAGTCACTGGCAGCACATAAATTGCAAGAGACAGAGGTATGACAAGGTCTTTTTTCTACTTTAACTGGATTGCTCATTAGTACTTGCTAATGAGAAAAGTTTACCTTAGAAGCCAAAAAGAGTACAACCCTCAGAGAGAAATAAAAGAGGTCAAAAGGCCAAGGTTAAAATACAGGGATCTATGTCAAACCATACCAGTGGGTCATCCAATGTTTAGAAAAGGCAGCCACAAGCAGAGGAGAGAATAGTCTAAATTGGCAAAGCTGGGATGAATTAAAAGAGTGTGCTCCTGCACAGTGGTAAGAGTACCATTAAAGGGTTTCTTTCAGTGTTCAGACACAAGGTTAATCTGAAACATTAAAAAAATTGATGCCAATAATACAAAAATATTCCTTTGTAAACCGTATGACCATATAACATGCAGTCTTATGCCTGATGGGGTGGGTAATAGAGCTAGATCATGGTTCAATTTGTAGTTCAACTCAAGGATCTTGTTTGGAAATATATATTCTCTGTTTTGCTTAGGCCTCTAGCACTGGTCCAAATAAGTGTTTCAGTTTGTATTTTGAATGGATGCATTCATTTGTTTCATCTTTCATTATTTATTTGGTTTTGTCTGGTAAAATGATCACATCATAATCTTTTCCTGTCTTCTATTTCGTTGTCATCTTAGCATGTTGATGTATTTATTCTACTCTTACCTCATTTTTCTCATTGTATCCAAAACACAGAGATGGTTTCTTTACTTAGCCATGTGGTCTGCAACTATCCAGTTATTTTCCATAAACAGTCAGAAGGGTCCATATCACACACAGCACTTCCTTGCCAAAAACACTTCACTGACTTCCTATTGGTCTCAGAAGAAATTCTAAACTCTAGCTCCACCCAGCCGGTCCCCTCAATGGGTTTTCAGCCTAACTCAGTGAGTCCTATTACCTGGGGCATTCCAGTGCTTCCTCAACCTGATATTTTGTGTTAAGCTGTTCTTCACCTATATTTCCCAAGGTGGATATTTTCTCATCTTTTGTTTATATCTGTGCTGATATTATTTAATTAGAGATTTTTTAAAAAATGTACAGAAATGATGTTATTCTACCATCAGTGTACGGTCTTTATAATGGCATTATCAAAACTTCTGTTGTTTATTTAGTTACTTGATTATGGACTCCTTTGGTCCTATTAACATGTAAACTGCATGAACTTAAGAACTTCTGATCTTGACTGTACCTACTCCTAGTAACCAAAGATAAAGACTTGGCCATTGGTAAGTGCTCTATAATATTGTTTTATGGTTTTTTTCTATTATTTACAAATGAATGAATAAATCTCAGCTTGGTCATGATTTGTGACTTTTTCCATGGTTTGAGTTATTTAAATTTTATTGAACATATACAGTGTGAAATAACTGGAACCCTAGGGCGATACACATATACTTGATTCTTTTCCACTAAAATGAGGACTAACCAGTATGTTGTTGCTCTCCTTGGTGATCTTCTGTGTGCTATGCACAGATTCTGAGGTTATATTCTGCTTGTGAAAAGATACCCATAGCCTATCAGAGGGTAGAGAAAGTTCTCATTTCGTACAAGTGTCCTCCTGCTTAATAATCTCACAGAACAGACACATGTTCAAAGTATCTTCCTTGTGGATTTCATAAATTCTTTGCACATACCATGCTGCTTGAAGCTACAGAACTTTTTTACATAATCAAAAACCGTTTCCTTTCTCTCTTCCACACACTGTTCTCTCTTCCCCCTTCTCCACTTGACTTCATTGATAACATTCTTCCTTCATCTTTAGGCTCAAGGCCTCTAGATCCCCTTTCCATCTTCCCAGAGTAGGGTAATTCTTCTGCCTCACTCTCCATGACCTGTGAAACTTTCCATCACAGAACTTGACATTATCACCATTGTACATGTATGCAGGCCATTAGTTCAGTTATCTCTCCTTCTCTAACTGGCTATAATATCTGTGAGGATGACTCTACCATTATCTTGCTCTGTTCTTCCCAAAGCAGTTTGTGGGGAGTACAGTGTTTCCCTTAGAGATTCATTGTTTATATAGTAGCATCCTCGTTCCAAAGTATCAAATGTGTCGTGAGACATAATCTTTAAACATTACCCTTAATTATTCAGGTGCATTCTAACTCCTGGGGTTTTGTCTTTTCATCTAAAGATAATGATTCTATTGAATAAAGAGTGTTTAATCCACCATAATAGAGGATTTTGAAAGAGTGAGAGAAATACAATGATAGATAGTCATTCCACATTGCAATAGATGAGCTTAAGTAAGTCTCAGAAATTTTCTACCTCTTGCTTGAAACTGTTGGAAGTCTCATCCATATACTTTAACTTGTTTTGTTCACTACCATTTTTCAAGTTTATTCTATGTGTTATATTACAGACATGAACAATTCAAACTTTCCCTATCATTATAGAAATACATTATAAACAAACGAATCTTTTGCAGTATGCTGACTGTGTCTTCCCTCCTCTAAGATGTTTAGGCATTAAAAAAAACCCCTTTTATATGGATTGATTTACTTCACTTAGCTGGTTTTGCTCAGTTATTCCAGACCCATTTTGACCCCTTCCTATTTTTTAAAAAGTGAATATGTGAGCATGAATAAGCATTTTTCAGAGCTAGCTACTTATATTTATAACCTTGAGGTTGTCTTTGATCCTAAATCAGCTTTTAATTACCAATTGTAGTTACACTGGCTAAAAAAAATGATTCTATTATTTCCAGAACACAGCAAGGATATGACCAGTACTATCTCATGAGTACAGTTATTTTAAGGATTTTATTACTAATTATAGTTGTTTTATTATAATTCATTGTTCACTGGCCTTCTAGGCTGTTTACTTAAGGTTCTATTCAGCATTTCAGCTGCTTCTGCAGCTGTTATTCCTCTGAGAATCTATGACTTCCTGAGAGTAATAGGACCTCTATTTAGAAGTAGGTATAATTGGGCTCAAGGCAAACCCTTAACTTGGTATCCCCAGGAATGTGCTCCAAGAGGGTGCCTTATTTCTAACTCTAGGGCAAGTTTAAATATGTGAAGAGAATGGAGGGTAAATCCTTCTATTACTATAACAACAATGGAACCCTGCACTTACCTGTCTACTCATTCATTTACCTAGCTATCCAGTTTTCCCTTTGTATTAGATTCCCACTTTATAAGTGTTTTCATGACTTTCCATTTCCTAGTCAGGTCTCACTTCCTTCTTTGCAAATAAAAAACATAAGTTTTTAAGGTTTCTGTGTAATGTATTTATTTCACAAGCATGCTTGAGAGCTGACAAGTAAAATTTTGTGTTTGGAACAAATTTTGCAACATGAGCAAACATTTACTACTAATGAGTTGCAAAACTAAAGTACTCAATCTTTCTGTAAGGACCTCCCAATATCTGGTTATTAGGTTCTTTGACAAGAGGCCATTTGAGAGTTTGTAACAACGCTAATGATAAGAGCAACTAACTGTATAGTCAAATCAAGGGACAGAATCCACCAGTTGGTTTGTGATGCATATCTGGAAAGGAACACAAGAGTGATGGTAACATGCCATGGACTAAATATATTTCTTTAAGTGTTTTAGGCTGTGCTCAGCTGTTTCCCCCTCATTTGTGGCAAGACAGACTTTTTAGTCAACCCCCAAAATTTTAAACTTCCCTCTTCACAACATATATATATATATATATATATATATATATATATATATATATATAAAATCATAACTGATACACCTTCTGAGGAAGACTTAGACAGGGACATTTAAAATTCTTATCTCAGACATCTGTAGATCTCTTCAGGTGCTGGCTTGCTTCCATTCAACTATGCATTTCTGATAAACTGGATCAAGTGCAGACTGACTTCTCTGAGAGAGAATTCAGTGCAAAGATTATTATGTGGCACTGCCTATACTGAAATACTTCAAAGGAAATTTCAGGCAGCATTAAAGGGAAGCTGGCATCACACTTCCTGCCTGGACACTTGCTGAATTATAGATTCAGTAGTCTTGTGGTGGGGCTGCAACAGAAGTGGAGCCATGCTAGTGTGAAGATCTGGGAGGGCCTGCCCCCTGGGGAAACACATTCCAGCACTGCCCGGGTAGTGGTCACACTGGCGGCAGCCAGAGGACAGGGAATCATTGCCCGTGAGAATCGCCTAAGTCACTGCATTGAACACACCCTGATACTTTTCTCACCGGTTCCTGTAGATGTTTGCTGAGAAGGTTAGCAATAGAAGAGATCCAGAAGAAAAAAAAAAAAAGAAAGTAAAAAAGAAAAAAGAAAAACCAATCCACTCACAAACATGGCTGGCCGGCTTCATCTCAGCAATTCCTACTTCAGGGTCTGAGTTTGATGTTTAGTTAGGGACAGAAAGAAGCAAATGATTCGGAAGAGAGTAACTGGCCTAACATAAGTATGGTAGGCTGAAAGCTTTTTTTATTTGTTTGCTTCTTTTATTGAGGAAAATATACGTAGCGTGAAAGTTAGGGTATTTAAATGTACGGTAAGTTCAGTATCAGTAATAGGTAAGCTCTCCCTTAGCACAAGCATCGCCAGCACTGATGTGGGAGATTAGGGCCGCGACAGGGTGAGTGGGACAGAAGGAGTCATCATCTTCCAATCCCACTGGTCTGACAACACCACCTTCCAAAAACTTCCATTGTCCTAACAGAAAATTCACAATCATTAAACACTAACTCCCATTACCCTCGGTTTTGGCATCTTTAAGGTTCATCCATTTCACACCATGAATCAGAATTTCCTTTTCTTTTTTTTTTTTGAAGGATGAGTAGTTTTTGTCTACATTATAGGTCGTATTTATGTCTGCGTCATCAGATGGACACTTGCATTGTTTCTACGTTTGAGTTGTTGTGAATAATGTCACTATACACATATTGTAAACACATCTGTTTGAGTTCCTTCTTCCAATACTTTTGGGTCTATAATCAAGAGTGGAATTGGCAGCATATGTAATAATATTTATGTTTAATTTTCTGAAGAACTACACAAAGTCAAAGTGGCCGGACCATTTCAAAATCCCCAAAGCAGCACACAGGGACTTCATTCTTCCTTTGAAGTTATGCCAGTGAGTGTAAAATAGTAACTCATTATGAGTTGATATGAATTTCTCTGGTGATTAATGATGATATTGAGCATTGTTTTATATGTTTATTGGCCATTTATATATCTTTTTAAAAACTGTATTCAATTTTTTTGACTTTTATTTTTTATTGTTGTTGGTGCTGCCGAGCCCTGCCAATTCTTTCATATAATCTGAATATTCATCCCTTATTATATTCATAATTTGCAATATTTTTCCCATCCTATATGGGAATAAATATAAGCCACCTAAACTGAAGTCCATGGCTGTTTTGAAATCAATGAAAAGCAAACTTCTCTTGTTACCCTTTACTTTCTACTTGCAACTTTCCATTATGGGAGATTCAAGATAAAATCTAATTTAAGACATGACGGAGTTGGTTATTTGTCATATTTTTAAATTAATTAATTAATTAATTTTTGAGACAGGACCTCACTATATAGTCCACGCTGGTCTTGAACTTGCTTATACAACAAAGGCTGACTTGGAACACTTAGTGATCCTCCTGCCTCAGCCTCCCAAGAGCTAGAATTACAGTCTTGAGTCACCATCTCTGGCTCTCTCTTATTTTTTAATTGTGATATATCTCTTTCTTTTTGGCATATGCTTAATTTTACTTAAATGAACTAAAAGTGTGTCATTTATAATTTGCTGATATCTTTGGATGGACAAAGTAATTTAATGAAGCCCAGTTTATCTCTTTTTTCTTTTGATACCTATATTTTTAACATATAGGAAAAAAAAAAAACTTTGCCAAGTCCAGTCTATTGAATACTTTCCCTTATGTTTTCTTCTAAGAATTTTATAGTTTTAGTTCATACATTTGTGGTTTTGGTCCATTTTAATATAGTTTTGTGTATGGTATAAGCTAAGATTCTAATTTCATTTTTTGTTGAAAAGATTATCTTTTCTCAGTTAGTAGACTGAACGTAAGTGTGGAAAATCATTTAGATATACAGATAAATTTATTTCTAGGCTCTCTGTTGTTTTTCTTGGATTACATACTGTTGTTGTGCCACTACCATACTCTTCTGAGCATTTTCAAAATATGACTTAAGAGAACAATTATGGAATTTGCTTGAAGTGTCTGTCATGAAACAGGACAATGAAAAGAAGGCATTGAGCAGTGTGATTAGAAGCAATACTTCTGAAAATAAAAGCCATTTTTTTACTTTCAGTTGTTTACTAAAATATTTTATACAAAAAATAATATGAGTTCTATGTGTAGTTCACAAAGCTACAATAATTAAAGCCAGACTTCTCTTCTTGTTTTATACTTACCCATAAACCTTTTTTTCTCTTCTTTTATGGCAAGGATGAACATTTTAAAGCAAATCGTCGGCATTGTATTGCTTCTGTCATAAAATATCATGCCACTCACAGAAAATGATAGTTCATTTTATTTTATTTCATTTTATTCTATAAGAGAGGAAAAACACAAATTTTCAAAACATATTAATTAGGTCCAGAGATATAACTCAGCAGCATAAGTGCCTGTCTAGCAAGCGTAGGACCCTAAGTTTGATTCCCAGTACCAAGGAGAAAAAAAAAAAAAAAGAAAGAAAGCATGGTAATTAGAGGGTAACAATAGTTAATACATTGCAGATTGTTATCTTTCAATTAGTTTCGCAAGGTACAAGATATCTGCATTTCATTGTCCAAACAATATTAGCACAAACCTTTCTTTTCAATGTACTTAGAGAAATTAGTAGTATCACTATCTTAATTATCATATATATGTATTATATATATAATTTCTTTCAGCTTCTTACACTAGGGAAACAATATGAAGTTTATACCTCTGAGTCTGACTTATTTCACTTATAAATATGTTCTTTACTTGCATCCATTTGCCTGTAAAAGTCTCAAGTCGATCCTTTATGGCTGAGTAGTACTACATTGTATGGAAATACCATATCTTTTCCATCCATTCCTCGATTGTTGAGCATTTAGGTTGTTTCTAAGATCTAGCTATTACAAATTGTTCTGCTATAAACATGGGTGCACATATATCACTGTGATAATCATTCAATTCTCCTGTGAAGATACCCAGAAGGAGAATAACTGGGTCAAATGTGTCATCCAATCCTAGGTTTTTTCACACTGATTTCCAGAGTGGTTGTACCAGTCTGCACTCCAGCCAACAGTGGTTCCTTTTTCTCCACAGCCCCACCAGCATTGGCTATTGTATGCTTTCTTCATGATAGCCATTCTCTCTGGAGTGAGATGGAATCTCAGCATTGTGTTAATTTGCATCTCTCAATGACCAGTCATGTTGAACAGTTTTTCATATATTTATTTGCTGTTTTTACTTCATTTGAGAAGTCTGTGTTCATCTCAGATGCCCATTTTTGGACTGGGTCTTTAAATTTGGGAGGTCTGATTTTTTTGAGCTCTGTAATGTTCTTGATAGTAATCCTTTTTCTGAGGAACAGTTAGAAAACATTTTCTACATTGTAGGTTGTCTCTTCACTCCATTGGTGGTTTCTCTTGCTGTGCAAAAGGTTTTTAATAAGATGAGATCCAAGTTGTTGATTTTTTGTGATAGTCCCTGTATGAGCAGGGTTTTATTCACAAAATTATTTTATTCACTGATGTCTTCAAGAGTTTTGCCTATTCTATCTTCCAGCAGATTTAATGTTTCTGTTTTAATGTTTAGATCTTCAATTCACTTTGAATTTTGTTTATTTAATGGTGAAAGATATGGGTCCAATGTTAATCTTAGACATGTGCAGAGCCAGTTTTTCCAGCAGCATTTATTAAATAGCCTGTCTTTCTTCCAGCGAATGTGTTTGACAACTTTCTCAAAGATCAGGTGGCTTAGTAAATCTTGAGTTGTTTCTGAATCTTCTAATCTGTTCCATTGATCTTTAGATATTTTTTTTTGCCAGTACCATGCTTTTTTTTTTTTTTATCATGGAAGCTTTATAATTTCAAGTCAGGTATTGTGATGTCCCTTGTCCTGCCTTTGCTATTCTAGGTCTCTTTAAGTTACAGATGAGTTTTTAGATTGTTTTCTCTAATTCTGTGAGATATACTATTGAAATTTTAATCAGAATTGCATTAAATCTGTAACAGATTTGAAAGTATGACTATTTTCACTATATTGGTTTTTCCTATCCAGGAGCAAGAGATGCCTTTGCATTTTTTTAATAACCTCTTCAAACTCCTTTTTCAGAGTGCTGTTTTCAATGTAGATGTCTTTAACATACTTTGTTAGATTTATTCATAGGTGTTTCATTTTATGGATGCTATTGTGAAAAGTGTTGCCCCTGATTTCTCTCTCAGTGAGGTTGTCATTCATGTACAGGAAGGCTGTTGATTTTTGAGTGTTAACATTATATGCAGTTTCACTACTATATTTGCTCATTAAATCTACTTGTCTTTTAGTGGACTTTTTGGGGTCTTCTATGTAGAGTATCATGTTATCTGCAAATAATGATAATTTAAATTCTTCCTTTCCTATTTTTATTCCTTTTATTTCTTTCTCTTGTCTGCTCGCTTTGGATAAATTTTTCAGGACTATGTTGAACAAGAGATAGTGAATATCCTTGTCTCGTTCCTGATTTTAAAGAGAAAGCTTTCAGTTTTTGTCTATTTAGTATGATTTTGGCTGTTGGTTTGTCATAGATGGCTTTTATCACATTGAGATAAAGACCATCTATTCTAATTTTCTGTAGGGCTCTTATTACGAATGAGTGCTAGATTTTGTCAAAAGGTTTTTCTGCATCTATTGGGATGATCATATGATTTGTGTCTTTGGATTTGTTAGTATGATGAATTATATTTATTGATTTGTGTGTGTTGAGCCATCCCTGCACCACTAAGAAGAATCCCATTTAGTCATGATGTATACTTTTCTTGATGATTTGCTGCATTTGTTTTGCCAGTGTCTTATTGAGAATTTTTGCATCTATGTTCATTAGGGATATTGGCCTGTAGTTTTCTTTCTTAGTTGTGTCCTTCTCTGGTTTTGGTATGAGTGTAATGCTTAATCCCAAGAATGAATTTGGAAGTACTGCTTCTCTTTCAATTTTATCAAAGAGCTTGAGACATACTGGTGTTATATCTCCTCCAAATTTCTTGTAGAATTCAGCAGTGAATTTGTCAAGGCCTGGGCTTTTCTTTGTTAATAGGTTTTAAATTATGTCTTAAATTTCCTTGATTGATATACATTTATTTAGGAATTTTATATCTTCTTGATTTAGCTTTGGTAATTCATATATATTTAGGAATCTGTCCATTTCTTCTGCATTTTACAAGCTATGAAAATATAAGTTTTCAAAGTAGATATAGATGATCTCTTGGATTTCTGCAGAGTCCATGTGATTTCACCCTTTTTATTTCTAATTGGTGGATTTGAGTCTTTCCTTTTTTTAAATAAGGTTGAATAAGGTTTTGTTGATTTTATTTACTCTTTCAAAGAACCAACTGATCAATTCACTGATTCTTTGTACTTTTTTTAGTCTCCAATGTTTTAATTTCTGCTCTGATCATTATAATTTCCTCCTGTGTACAAGCTATTGGCTTAGCCTGTTCTTAATTTTCTAGAAGTTTCAAGTTCACTCTTAGGTCGCTTATATGTACTTGCTCTGTTTTCCTGATATGGGTATTTACTAGTATAAATTTCCCTCTAAGGACTGCTTTCATTGTGTCTTATAAATTCTGGTGTATTGTACTGTCACTGTTATTCAACTATAAAAACTCTCTGATTTCTTCTTTAATTTCATCTGTGACCCATCAGTTGTTCAGGAGGGTGCTGTTTAATTTCCACATGGTTATGAAGTTCTTGTGGTTACTTTTGCCATGGATATCCAATTTCATTGCACTATGGTCTCATAATACACATAGGATAATTTCAATTCCTTTGCATTTCTTAAGCATATTTGTCCCATGTGCAGCTGAGAATAATGTATATTCTGATATTGTGGGGTGGATCACTCTGTAGACATCTGCTGAGTTCTGTTTATTCAAATGTTTGGTTTAGTTCTAATATTTCATTGTTGATTTTTTGTCTAATTGACCTGTGTTTTTGTGACACTGGAGTATTAAGTTCTCCCAATACAATCATATTAGGGCTTATTTGATTTTTCATGTCTGTTAATATTTGTTTTATATAGTTGTGTGCACTGGTATTAGTTGCATATAGATTTGTGGATGTTATCTCTTGATCTTGGATTTTCCCCTTTGCAAGGATGTAGTGAACTTCTCTATCTCTTTTAATCAGTCTTGCTTTGAAATTCATTTGTCTGCAAATAGAACAGTTATTCCTGCTTTTTTCTCAGGTTCTTTCATATAGAGTATTATATTCCATTCTTTGACTTTCAGACTATGAATTTCTTTTTGAATTAAATGTGTTTCTTTTGTGCCATATATTGTTGGATCTTGCTTCTTGACCCATTATGCCAGTCTTGGTCTTTTGATTGGTGAATTGATGCGATTAACATTGGTAGTTAAATCTGATAGCTACTGACTTATCCTTGTTATGTTATATCCCTGTTGTTGGATCCTCCACATTTTTTCCCTCCCTGTTTAGTTGTGTGCCTTGCCTGGTGGGTTGCTTCTGTTGGAGTTAATGGAGTTGCTTTCCTTGTTATATCTTTCTAGAATGTCCTTCAAAATATTTTGGAATGGTATTTTGGTAGTTATAAATTTCCTTAGTTGTTCTTTGTCATGGAAATATCTTATTTTTCCATCAGTTTTGAAAGTTAGTATTGTGAAGTACATCAGTCTAGGTTGAAGGTTATTTGCCTTTAGAACTTGAAATACTTCACTCTAAGTTCTCCTTGAATTGAGAGTTTATGCTGTGATTCTGAATCAGGGCTCTACTTTATAGGAGATTTGTTTCTTTTCCTTAGAAGCTTTTAAGATTCCATTCTTGTGTTGAATTTCTGAAATCTTGACTATGATATGCCTGACTGTAGATTTTTTTTTTGATCGTGGCTAATTAGACTATTATGTTCCTCACCTGTCAATATGCAAAATTCTTTTTACTGTACCAGGGAAGTTTTCTGCCATGACATCTGTGAACAGAGATAGAGATAGAGATAGAGATAGAGATAGAGATAGAGATAGAGATAGAGATAGAGATAGAGATAGAGATATATCCCCCATTTGTGGTATCTCTTGCTTGTTCATTGACTCTAGTTAATCTTAGTTATTCTTCTTTGTCTTATCTAATAGCTGCTGGATTGATTTCTCATGGTCCCTTGCTATTGTTGATAAATCTTTCTTTTTGTAGTATCTAACTGAAAGCCTGTCTCTATATCTGAGATCCTGTCCTCCCATTAGCTCAATCTGCTGTGAACACTTTCCTTGAAATTTTTATTCTCCTGGATATCTGCTTGAATCTGCCTTATAGATCCATTTCTTTCCTATGCTGAGCATTCATGGCTTCCATAATTTTCTTAATCTCATCTATTTCTTTTTTTTTTTGTCTGTATCTACTATAGCACCACTAAACATGGTCTTTATTTTAGAAACAATCTCTGCAGTTATCTGACAGATTGTTTCAGATTTGATTTTTTCCCAGAGTTTCATTCAGTTGCTTTATTGTTACCTCTTCAGAGTGACCAGGGAGGAGGCTTTCAGATTATTTTAACTCATTGCCTCCTGGGTTTGTCTTTGATGAATGGAACATCTGGGGTTGCATCTTGTTTAAGTGTCTTCTCATTTTCTTTTCTTTTTTTCAGCTTAATTCCTGGGGTGATGCTTATAAATTGCCTATGGTGGGTTGCTTTATTGCTAGTATTAGGGTCCTTAGGTAATGACAACTTTTCTGAGGTATATTCCAGGTGTAGCTGTTTTTTGTGGTTTGACTCTGTTCGAAGATCCTACCTCTTCAATTTGTTGGAGATGAGAAGTTGCTACTTGTTTGACCCAGTCCATAGCTCTTTGGCACTGTGCCACAGTATCTTCTGTGACCCTTAGTCAATCTCAGTCATGGAAAGATCAAACAGTGATTTAGAACAATTAATTTTGGCTATAGTGGTACCAAGAGCATCAAACACAGACTAGAAAATGACAAACTAAGCTCACCGTTAATTTGCACTTTTAACCATAGAAATAGATTTGTGGTTATAAAACCAAATCTGAAGTAAATCAGAAAATTATATGCAGTATTCAAGTCCTTAATATGTCAATTTTGCACTTGGGGTTTAAAATTTAAAGTAGGCTAAGAAGAAAATAGAGAAGTGGAAAAAGAAAAAGAGATTAGAAGTAAGGTTAGAGGATGAAGGAGTATCACACTGTCTTTGGGAAACTGGTGCAGAAGACTGAAGGGAAAGAGAGAAGGAAGAGATCAAATGAAGAACAGGAGAACCCATAACCACAAAGAGGCTAGAACCCATGTTCACACTCATATAATACGAGTTCAAATAATAAAAGAGGGAAAAATC
Source organism: Dolichotis patagonum (assembly GCA_004027295.1). NCBI lineage: Eukaryota > Metazoa > Chordata > Mammalia > Rodentia > Caviidae > Dolichotis > Dolichotis patagonum. Next base: position 50,245 of record PVJX010000904.1, read on the forward strand.
GCCAAAAGTAAAAACAAAAAACCACCACCACCACCACAAAAAAGAAAAAAAATGAGAGAGAGAGAGAGAGAGAGAGAGAGAGAAAATAAGTCCACATCCAGGTTTGCCTCTGCTAGTAAACAACTTATGGAGATAGATGCCGACAGATCTCTATCTGTCCCAGCAAGCCAGCAGTAGCTCTTTGGCAGGGTAGTGAATAATCTCAGTGAGCCTGCGCTTTCTGTCTGAGACCAGACTCCTTCCGTTCACTGCAGTCTGAATACCTTCTCTGGGTCTGAGCCCAGCTTGGAGCCGCTAGATGGAACTGGCAGCTGCTCTGAGTTCTGTTCTCAGCTGGCCCATTTTAAGATGGCTCCACCAAGTGCTCTCTCTGGTGGGAGGGCTCAGCCCATCACACTCACCACTGGCCAGGCCCTCACATCCCCTGCTCCCCTCCACTGTTGCATCTCTCTGTGGAGGCCTCTGGGGTCACCAGCCACCACTGGCTTCAACCACCCCTCTTACACAGTGAGTCCCCTTTCAGGGAATAGGCACCACAGGCTTCTCTCTTCTTTGTTGAAGTTTCTCTATTCACTCTCACTGTGGGCCTCAATTTGTGCTTCAGAATCTTCGTGGATCAGGGGACCACTTCCCTCCTTCCTGTCTTCTTCACACCATCACACTCTAGTATCTGGACAGTGACTCCCCAGGAGACTCCCACTCTGCTGCTTACTGCTCTGCCATCTTTGGACTTGGCTTCACAAGATGAATATTCTTAAAACACAGGCAAATAAAGTTTCTTTTTAAAAATAAAAATTCATTTTAATACTGCAACAAGTTAGAACTGTGTGCCTATGTCAGCATTTTTACACTGACTGTTAAAATCAAACACTCGTCTCACTGGTGTAGAGTACTAAGTAGTTCATTGGCGCACAGTTGTCAGGCGTGACATGCTGTGGCTATGCTGCAAGACACCAGCTTAGTCACAGGGTGCTCTTCTGTGTGTCACCAGCAGGTTCCACATGATCTTCTTAAGAGCACGAGCAGAAGTAAAGGGATTGCTTAATGCTTTGACTTGGAACTGTCACACTGCCATCTCTGCCTCCTGCTTGTGACCAAAGGATATGGGCTGGCCCCACTGTTAGAAATGAAAAAAAATGTATTCAGTCTCCATGACTAGAAGAATGAGAAGTCACTTGGCAAAGGAAATGACCTGCACTGAGGTCCATGGCAGTTTTGAAATCAATCAAAAGTTAACATCTGTTATCTTTTTATTTTTCATTTGTCATTTTCCTTCATGGGAGAATGAAGACAATGTCTAATCTAAGATGTGGAAGAAGTGGTGGAGATTTTTTTTCTTTAAAGTTGATGTGTCTCTTCCCCTTTGACATATGCTTAGATTCATTTTAATTAAATGAACAAATACTGGTGCTAGTCTGCACACAGATCAGATCTCGTTACTGGGGAACAGATATCTGCCTTATCATGGAAAATGGCACTATTAATAAACACTATTTATGAAGTACTTGCCATATACCAGATCCTATGATAAACAAAGTATAGTTATCACTGTATTTAATTCACCAAGCGATAGTCTAAAGTAAATAATAAAATCCTCATTTCACAGATGAAAAACAGAGAAGTTTAATTACTGCCAGAGTCTACAGCTTTCTACCTGAAAATCAGCCTGAAGAGCAGATCCATTTGTGCACAGTGGATCCACACTTGTACATTAAACATGATTCAAGCACGGGACAGTGTTGTGCCAAATTATGTCAAAATAAATTTTCAAAAGTAAAATACTACATTTGTCAGAAATACTGTTGAACAAAAAGCATACTGAAGTAATCATAAAGTAAAATAAATATTTATACCTGATCCTCAACATTGTTAGAAATTCACTAATTAGCCATAACTGCTAAAAGACTGTAGACCACTTGAAGAGACAAGTACCATGACAGAGGGTAACAGACAGATACCTACCTCATGAATTTGTATTTTAGTTATATTTTATTTTTGTTGTTTTGAGATTTGTTTTTCAGCACAGCGCTGAAAGCTTAGTAAATTTTCAGTGAAGAAGAAATATGTAATATAAATGATTAAGACATTTTCTTATATTAAAGCATGTAAAATGTCCTTTGTGAGCTAAAGTCTTCACAATTTTCTCTCATTAAAACAAATTTACAGTAGCTTCACATTGAGTAATAATGAAATTTTCAGATACAGAAATATCCTCTTTTATCTTGGTCTGTAACCTTACACTTAATGGTAATTTTTAAAAAATTATAATGTGACCATTTTAAATGCAGCCTACCTTTATTTGGATTCAGAATAAGATATAAAAGTTATAATATTTGTTATGAAAATAATATAATGAAATAGAATAAAATAGTCTGAATGATTAATTTCACATGGTCAGAATACTGTATAAATTTAAATGATGTTAATGCCTTCATTTTTTCATAGTATTTGCATTTCTTAATTGTGAAAATCTGTTAAGAACTCAAATGAATCTTGATTCTGAGGACACATGCAATTGAGGATTATTTAAAAAGAGAACTTCAGTCTTCACTATCCCTCTTGGCAGAGGGCAGAATTCTGCAAGTTGGGCCGTGAGAGGTCTAATTCAGCAGTTCACACTAACATGTTTGAATGTTAGCAATCATCTTACTCAGAACCAGTAAGTATACAGAGCTGTTCTTTATTTAGAATTGCAGAGGAGAAAGAAGAGTCTCCGTTAAGCTTTTAACAGTTATTTTTATGATATGAATTATTTACACATTGATGCTTTCTACATTGGTATTCTTCCACCTACTCTAAAAATTAGTCCTTCTTTAAAATTAATCTATCATCTGGAAATAAACTTTTTCAACAATTTATAACCTTATAGAAAAGCCTGTTAAAACATAAAGTACTATATTTCTAGAGCTATTCATGATTGTAAAAGTCTTCATAAGATGCCATGTTTCCCTTGTAAAGGAGCAGGGTATCACCAGCATATCTGCCAGATACGCACAGATTTCAGCGCAAAACTGAGTAATACTTTGCTATGTGTTGGGAAGAAATGCTACATTCAAGACACAATTGACTTTTTAAAGAACTATTCTCCGGGCTGTAAAGCTAATTTCCTCCTCCTTCATCAGATCCTTTGTTTCTAAAGTGCAAAGCCTTTGAAAACTGATGGTCGCATTGTTTTTCAGACAGAGTTGTGCATCTAAACTCTCCCAGGTTAGAAAAGCAAACAGCAGTGTTTTCCAGAACTGTATCTAAAACAAAGATGAAACCAATCAATGGGTTCCTATAAGCCATGTTCATGAACTGTATGATATTTATTTTGACCCATTTTTGTGGTTGTTCTTTCTTTCCAAGCGTTTGCTGTTATGAAAAACAGAGATCAGGGAAGTGTGTAACAGGAAGGGTGTGACTGGAGCCGGGTCACCTAGGCTCTAGAGCAGCATGTTTTATGATGCTGCAATGAAGGCTTAATGTAGGGCAATTCTTTTAAAAGCATATATAAATTCAGTGTTTTATGTATGGTACTTTCTTATCATTGAGGAACAATACCTGACACTGAAAATTTAAAGGAGGACAGATTTACTTGGACTCATAGTTTGCAGAAGTTTCAGTCCACAGTTGTCTGAATCCAAGGCAGGCCACACCCTCAGTCAACCAGGTCCTCCAACATCACTAATCCACAGCCAAGTATTTCAACTTTGAGTTCTTGCACCAGGGTGTTTAAATTATTTTTCCTTCCATTTGGTAGCCTAATGGTTTATGAATAATTTCTGTCTTAGATAATAACAAAAACATCACGGTGAATTTCCTCTCTTCACACCTTTACCCATGTAAAATTTAACTGATTTTTAACTAACCTGTATACTATTTATAGTATGAATTATACATAATTTAATTTATATTTCAAAGATAGAATTTTATGTCATGATCCTGGTTTCAAAACACAAAATTTGCAGTGATTTTCATTGCCTCAGGGGTCAAATTGCTTATGAAGATTTTCTAAATAGAGGTCACATAATTTTGGGAAAGTTCTCTCACATCTGGAGATAATTTTCAGATGTTTTCTCCTCACAGGTTTCATATTAAATGTAAGCTTTTCTCAGTATCCCTTCTGGATTCCCTGGCATTTATCACTTTGCTATATGCTCTACTCTGATAATATTGAGTGCATACTTGTTGCTGAATCCTTACTTATTTTCAAATTTTATGTTTTCATCCTAGATATTGTGATCCTTCTAAATATGAGCTATAAAAAGTTCATCCTTATATCTCCTATGATTGTCCCTTAAAACATTTTATTAGTTGAAAATATGCTCAGAAAATCTTTATTAAGGCATTGTCATTATGTGTGTTTGTTTTTGTTATTAATGATTTTTTTTTCAAATTGTCATACTTGTAAGAGGAGAAATAATATATGTAAATGCAGAGGTTACAAGCTACACTTCTTTACTATCTTGCACATAGTTGTTTTGCAATGCATGTTTGGAAAATAAACAAATGGATGACTCATGCTATAAATGGCTGACTCATGCTATAAATGGCTGAGAAAGGGATCTAACTTTTAAGACAGTTTATGAACCCATCTTTAACTCACAAGTATAAAATTCTATTGATTAATATTTGGACATCATTGTCTAGATGATTTTAATATAAAGCTGTGTAGTTTTTGAAATATGAGTTGTGACTCATAATTCTTTGAAATTATCCCAATTTACTTGACCTACAAGCAGTTTAAAAACAGAGATATGAAACTGAGTAGTATTAGTTTTCTACTCCTGTGTAACAAATGACACCACAAAATTATAATTTAGTTTAATCAGTTAAGGCATTCAATTTTTATCTTACAGACTTCTTGTGTCACACACTATGGTATGGGTTGTCTGGATCTTCCATTCAGTGTCTCACAAGGATGTAACAGCAGTGTGGCCAGAACTAGGTCTTATTTTGGACTTAGAGTCCTCATCCAAGCTCATGTGGTTGGGGGAAAGTGTACACTCCCTTGTAGAACCAGTTGTATATTCCTTCCCCATAACTGGAGAAGTCTTTGACTTGCAGACTCACTTTTAAGGAGATCATTGCTTAGGCTATGGACATACAGAATGATCTACTTTCTGATTAGCTTAAACTTCAACTAGGAAAATGAATCACATCTGAAAAATTTCCTTTAATTTTTTTACACTATGAGACCTAATGAAGGGACAACGTCATATCATATTCACAGATCCTGTTCCCAGTCTAGGATAGTAGGTTTTACAAAGACGTGATTCAGTGAGCATCATTTAACTGTGTGCCACAGAGGATAAGTAATGAGGATAAGTACTGCTTTGTGAGATATTTGTCTTAGTAATGTTTGCATATTTGTGTAGGCCATGTGTTTATATGTGAATGTAAATACATAAGGAGTGAATCATAATGCACATATATCTTGTCATTGAGTCACGTTCAAATCAACATTTGAAAATCACTAGAATCAAAGAATAATTTACAATTATCCTTGTATTCCCAAAAGTAAGGAGATAGCTCTTTCAATCATAAACAATATCAAACAGCTTTAAGAATTAAAATCCTGCTCTTCATGACTAGGTGTAGAAATGTTCACATTTATTCATTCAATCAGTCATTACGGAACATATATGCAAAGCTTTTGTATTCATCAACAAAGATGTTGAATTCCTTCAGGTCAACATTTGTTAGGGAAGACACTAAGTGTGCGGTAATTAAATGATCGTTACAATACCAAGTAAAATGTGGGGCGAAACTGTTAAGGAATTTCAAAAAAGAAAAATCAAAGATGAGAGTTCTTAATTTGAAGAGATTTTAGTATTACTATATCTACTACAGGAACATATTTTTCTTGAAATTTCCAAAGTCATAATTTCAAAATTTAACAGAAAATCACAGAAAGGAAAATATTAAAGAAGAGTTTATAAAGAAACTAATGTCCAGACCATGTGTCTCATATACTTTAAAGGAATAAATTCATTCTACCTGCAATTAAAATAAAAACCTAAGATACATTTCTATTTATTTATTATTAATTTATTTTGGTGCTAGCAATGAAACTTAAAACATTGCACTTGCCAGGCAGGTACTGTGCCCTGAACTATATCCCCGGCCTGGCATTTTTCAAATATCGTGTTTTAGTTTCTATAGTTCACCTCCTACAAATCCTTTCAAATCTCAGAAATTGGGTCTAGGCCCAGCTCAAATTACAAGCAGTTGTAAGACTCTTTGCTAGGCATGGTAGCATATACCTGTAATCCCAGTACTGGGGAGGCTGAGGCAAGAGGATTGCCCTGAGTTTGAAGCCAATCTGTGTTACATAGTAAGTTCAAGACCCACCTGGACTACATAATGAGACCCTTTCTTAAATAAAAAAAAAGAATCTTTGCATTTTCTGAGCTGGAAAGTGCTTTTGAACAAAATGTGAAAATCCACCAAATCAAGCAGAAATTCAGTTCTCAGCTATCACTACCCTTTAGCAGAAGCCAGTGACCACGAGGTGACAATGCATATTATATGATGATTGTTATTGGAGCATGCGGACTTCCTAACTTGTTCATACATCTACATTAATGTTTCTAAGCTATGCACATCTTAATCTCTCAATTTATTTGGTTACAGGATCTGTTCTTCACAAATCCTGAAGTGGTGTGGGTTTGTTTGACCCTTTATGATACTCAAGTAAAACATTCACAAAATCAGACAGTGAATGACACTTTTGTACACCTGCACACTCTTTGCCATCCATCCTACCAAGTGGGTAAACACATAGATTGCTTTTTGTGTCCCTCAGGGAAATGTACTGATATGCACAACCAGCTATTACACTGAAATAAAACCTTACAGTAGAAGAATAAAGGATAGGCCCACTGAACCCACTGCTATGTTCTCCATACAGTGGAATTCCATCATACTTAGAAGTTCCTTCAGTCTCTTCTTCCAAAGTGATCTCTATTATGTATATAAATACCACTCAGTCTGTCTTAGTTAAGTCTTTTCATTACTGAGACAAAATACATGACAGGCAAAGTTAAAGGAAGAAAGATTTACTGTACCTCAGTTTGTAGAGGTTCATATTTGGCTGTCTATAATTGGCTGCTTCCCAGGTAGGGTGGCATGGCACAGGGACAACACAGAGGATAAACAGTTCATGGTATGCAGAAGGCAGCAAAAGAAGCAAGCAGAAAGTGTCAGAGAGCAACCACAGCAGCCCTCTTTCTGTCCCTTATATTTTAGTCACTCATACCCAGAGTGGGAAACTCTTAATCTTAGCACCAACCATAAATTAATGCCACATCACACACTTATGCCAGCATCACACACTCTAGATCCAGCCACTTCAAAAAAAAAAACCCATCTATGTTAGCATGAGCCTTTGGGGGACATATATACCATAACATGGTCTTTAACATAAAGAGATTGTTTGCAAACTATTGTTTTTGTTACTACCTTGAGACTTTCTGGTTCCTAATAAGATCAGATTTAATATTAATAAATTTCTGGGTAGCTAGATAAAGATCTGTTTACTTTAGTGGCTGTGAACCAGTTATCAGGGACCTGGATGTCTGCAGTTTTCACAAATACCTTTCATTTTCATATTGTCTTAAGATTTCTGTCAATTTTTGCTTCCATGATCCATTGATGTTTCTTCAACCACATAAGTAGTATTTTTCTTGCAAGAATCTCACAGAAATTAATAAATTTGTCTCCATTTCTATCATGTTAATATTGTTGATTAGATTCATGGATTCAACATTTAGCTCATGAAAGATTCGTTCCCCTTGAGATATAAAAGGAAGAGATTAATTAAACTCTTTATCTTCGTCCTTCATATTCTAACTCTATTAGGGAAAACAGGCACAAGATGCAAAACAAAAGAAAGAATTATATTTGTAATTAATTGATTGTTTTTCAGCAATTATGTACAACATATAATTATCAAAAATTATGTTGAAAACCATATTTTACATGAAAAGAAAAAGAGTAGTTGCATCTAGATTGACTAATCTAAATATTATTATAAACTTCATTAAATATGACTGAATACCTAGGATGAAAACCTTGAAATACTTGAGTCAAACCCTTTGTCTGTTGCCCATGAGTTCTATAAGATAGCTAAAAATAGTTTATTCATTTTCCTGTAATAGAGATTTCAGTTCTCTACTTGCATAGCTTTTCTTAGTGAGTTTGCAGCTACATCCACTTCTGTGTGTATTAATGCAAAGAGTTCAAGGGTAAATGTCCTTCAGATAATTCAAAATACATGGTACAGTGGCAAAAGTTCAGTTTCAAATGAATAACCTGCACTTAGTACATAGTGACATTTAATTTAGATGTTCAGCGGTATAGATTATTGGATCTGGGGGTTATACCTTGGCCTGTAATGAGTGCAAAAGTGACATATGACTGATGTTATTGTTTGCAAATTATTATTCTGCCAGTGAAGGTAGCTATTAAAGACAATCAAATATTGCCCAGCTGTATAGTAAAATCATTACTTTCTGCAAATATCTTGTGATTTATTCAAAAGCTTCTGCGTTATGGAGGGCTAAAGAATTTGAAAGACATCCCCACTATAATCCAAAGAGGTTATGACCTCATAGATTAAATGGAATGAGCAGTTTTTGTTCTCACAGTGCCATAGCCTAGAAGACACACACTTGGCAGTACACGGTCAGCTTGATGAGATTAAAACAAGCCATAGATTTGCATGGCATTTGGAATGCTATACTTTTCTTTGTCAAATAGAATACTGACACCATAGATTGCTTACTCTTGAAAATATTAAGTTGTAATGATACAAATTTGTAGGATTAAATTGGGAAAAATATTTGTCTTATTAATAGCTCATGCTTTCCAAATATTTGTTAAGGGAAGTTTCTATTTGAAAGGGCTATAGATCCCTCAGTCTCTGCACTTGTAGAATATACAGATTCCTTACCACGATAATATTCTCTTACCACTCTCCCTTTCATTTCCCTGATACCTTGCATTACAAGAACAACCCAGCAAGCATGGTGACAGGCAACTTTAAAGACGGTCTGAGGTTTTCAGATATCTAATACTAGTATAAATGAGCTTATTGAGGTTTGTCAAAACTGAGTGCCTTGACTTATCAAAAGAATAAATAAATAAATAAATACCTTCAATTCTCTAGTCCACCTGCTCATTGTAAAGATTAATGGCATATTTAAATTTTCACCTTTCCAGGGGTACTCTTTCATTGTTTTCTCTCCTACCACAATGCTGAGTTTGTATTTAAATGTTTCATTTTGTGCATTTCAAACTGTCAGGCTGAAGAAATACCAATAAGTGTGTTAGGTTTAGATAATCGAAAATTCCCTTTACTCAGCTTCTTCGTCTATATTTATCTGTCTGCCTGTGAAATCTATTCCAAGAGTATTCATCTACCACCCAAATCTATTCACCAAGCATCAAGACTCATCAGTGAGATGGAATAATGCCATTTAATTAGTCTTTGATATACAGCTTAATTAGGTCTTAATAAGGGGTAGTGCATCCTAAAATCAATTATCTTGCTCTTTTTAATAAGAGCAACTAATTAGTAGGAAAATCACCACAGTTCTCTTTTTATCCTGAAGCTTTCCATAGTGCTAGGAAGAAGGTTATGAAGGAAAAAAAATATCCTCCACAATATTTGGAAGAAATGTCAAGCTGAACCTAAAAGGATATACTCAAAATAGTTGCAATAGGTTAGAAATATTTTATAGATAACGCAATGCTTCCAATTCAGCATCTTTAAATATTTCACAATATTTTTGTCCATGCAAGAGAGAAAAGTCAAGTGTTTTCTTCTCTGTCATTCTTTCCTTAGTGTTAATGATAAGTGTCCCTGACATAAGTAAATCCACTGTGACTGGTTCTGGTGGACCGGGGACCATATTTATAAGTAACCTAGGTAACAGGTGCCTCTTTTGCTCTTGCTTAAGGAGTGCTCTGCCCTCATGAACTGCTAAATACAGTTACATACAAGTGGCTATGTGGTTTTTCTCTTTGAATTGTGCTTCTTCCAAAACCATCCATTCTGATTTGCTATAGAATCAGGATACTTACAAATTTATACAGTATATTAATTTAACTCCAATTCCCATAATAAATTTAAGTCCTGCTTAAGCTGTCAATTTCAGGATATGATTAAAACAGGCAAGCTTCTAGGTCTCCCTGAACCCACATTCTACTGAAATATGATACAAGGGAAATGACAAATATTTAAACAAATCAAAACAAATATTTAAGAGAATTTCTCAGATAGTTGCTTTGCATACAAGCAAATGGTACTGTATGTTGTGAGAGAGTGACTGGGGACAGAAGACAGATTTCCAAGAAGAAGAACAGGAAAAGGCCTCCGAGTACCTGAGTCAGGACAAGACCTAGCAGCAAAACCAAAATAAAAGTCCTGGATCAGGAAAAAGCATAATATATTTGAACAACATGAGAATGGCAGCATGTCTGATATGAATAGCAGGAGAGACGGTTAGAAATAAGTCACATGGCACTTAGATATCAGAACAGGTTAGGCCTGGTCAGCTATGGAAAGGAATTGAGATGCTATTCAGGGTAAAAGGTAAGAGGATATGTACATGTGTGTGCACGTGTGCAGTTCTTTCAACTTTTCTATGTATATGCACATTTTCACAGCAAAATGATCAATTGAAACAAATCACTATAATTATTAAAATGGCCAAAATAGGTCCAAGCATAGATGATTGTAGCTAAAGTGAGAAATTTAGTGGGAGAAATTGAGAGAGACACCCTTCTTTCAAATTGAAGTATGGTATTAAAAATTAATCTCCAATGATGTAACCCTTCTGGGAAAAAAAAATCCCTGATCGTTTTCTGTTACATTAAGAGTAAAATATAAGTTCTTTTCACGTGAAAATGAATCCAACCTTTTGGCTTGGTTGGATGGCATTGAATGAAGATGAATTTCTAGGGCCTCATATAAAACGCATCATGATTTAATGTGTACAAGTAGACAGACTTCCTTTTTTACATGCATTCAATATTATAAGATTAAGAAAACAGATAAGAGCCAGTAGGCCACAATTTAGATATGCCTGCAAGAGCCACTTGGTGAAACAGAAACTGAATACTGAGTGACCTTGTGAAGTCTGTCATGAGTTAGACGCATCCTTCATGGTGGTGAGACCGCGTCAGTGGAGTGTAACTGTACTGTGCTCCTTTACTTATGAAATGAAGCAGAGATGCAGTATCCTCCAAGCTATATATGCCACATCTAATTTAGGCGTGCCTGAGGACACAGGACACAATGTGGAAGCGGTATGCAGGCTGAGCTTCGTTCCCACTGGAAAGGTACTCACTTCAGCATGAGGTGCTAACACGAAGCTCCTTCAGAGAGTGGGTTCACAGCAGCTCCTTGACGCTGACTACATCCTGCGAGCGCACACTTCAGAAAGGACACAACAACAGAGCCTTGTTGAGCCCAGTTATCAAGTTCGAGAGGTGCAGGTCATAGACTGTGTGTCCCCATACGTAGCCATTATAGTCACGTATAATTACTGTTTAGTAAAAACAACTCTATGATAAGAAAAGTGTCTATACCGGGGAAAGAAGCACAGGAAAATGTTTCCTGGGTGCTGAAAGATCTAAGCAGCCCATTGCACACCTCAGTAGTACGCAATTAAATGATGCACTGAGTTTGATGATAGTTATAGTTGTACAACTCTGTTAATGTGTCACGATGTATTGCATCTTGCATTTTAAGTTTGTGGATGGTGTGGCATGCAAGTTTTTAATTCAGTAAAGTTGTTTCATTATTTGGAAATAATAATAATAAAAGGTTGCACAAATGCAGGCACAACTTGGGTATATGCCACATCTGAGGAGTCCTTACTCAACTATGTCTCTCAGTGAATTTAATCTATATTTTTACCTGAAACCATTTAAGAGAACATGATTTCTTTTGTAGAACTCATTTGATCTTTCCTGGATGATTGAAGGAAACAAAAAGCCAAATATCAAAAAGCATGTTAAACCATAAAGGAAGTACTAGGGGTTTAGTTTGTTGCTCAGAGTTCAAAGGCTTATATAACAAAGATGAACAGGTATATTCTGCCTTGAGCTTCCCTTTCCACTCTGTATTTGTACTGCATCTTTTTGTCTTGCCTTCTCATAACAGTCACTGATCTTAGCACACAACCACTATTTAACAAATCTTACCTCCTCTGTGACTCTGTTTCACCCCTTCAGTATGTTAGACTTACTTTTCTGAGGGAAGAATTATTCTGAAAGTCAGTCCTCCTCCTGAGGCCCGGTAAATGGTTGCCTTCCTTTGATAGCTAATCCTGGCTCAAATGTTGATCCTGATAGTTCAAGTCCTGGTTTAACACCTGGGTGAGAGCACTGTTATATGGGAAGAGTGAGAAGGCTCCTGTGAAACAAACTACTTTGGAGCTGCTATGGAATAGAAGATCAAATTTTCTGACCTCCTTTAATCCAAACACAATGAGATTTTGGGAGACTAAGTAAGGAGATTTATCGGGGAGGAGCAGGTAATTAATTATTATATGAAATGGGTAAGCAGTTCCACATCTTTCTAGGGAAATGATTGAATTGAACATGAACTTCCATAAGAAGCTATGCATTAAATCTAAGCAAAAGAAAAGCACCTGGGGGCCATTTTAAAATGCAGTTTTAAAGTTAGAAGGTTGCAGAATAAAGTTGACAACTAGAAGGCTTAGGTTGATTCAGATCATGCCTGTATAAGCACATAAATCAAATTTAGCCCCTGACACAAAGCTCAGTTCCGTGAAGTATTGGCTAGTGTATAGGTGGATAACTGGATGAATGTGTGGATGAATTGTTACACAAATAAAGGCAGACTCCTGATAGAATGACTGAGGATAATTTTTGACCCTAAAATAACAATATTGGTACATTTTAGAAGGAAAAGTCAGAAATCCACTTCATTACTGTGACCATATGCAGGAAACAGATTTTTATCTGAAATCTCCAAACTCATATCTCAGTCGACTTGTTGAAATGTCACGTTTGCATTGTCCAGAAGAAGCCAAAGAAGTGTTAACACAGGAAACTGAGTAATCAACACTTAGGAACTGCCTAGAGAAACTTGGCACCCGCGGTAAGGATGTGAAGGTTTTTGGTTGACAAAAGTCTTAACTGTTGGCTCTGGAGGATTCTGCCCTCTGTTTCAGAGTATTGACCCTGTAAAGCCTCCATAATCACCAACTTCAAACTAGTTATCATTTTAATACAAGATTTCACGCCCATTGGATTATCTTTTTATCTGTGTGTACCAGTTTTGATAATAGGTAGGTGATAAAGAATCAGCTGCAAGATTCCAGATTCATGTTCCTTCATTTGCCTTGTTTTCTGGCTGTGAGCATACACATTAAAATGTTTAGCCTCTGTTTCCTGATGGACTGTGATGAAAAATTGGAAAATTCACCAAAAGAACTCAGAATAGTGTTTGGTGGTAGTAAGCCCTGTAATGGTTTTTATTCTTATTTTAAGATTATAAAGAATAGTTTCCTTCTCTTTTGGATTACTGTAATTTGTAACTGAACTAATGTTAAGGACTTCGATACTATGGCTCATTGCATCTCTTTTAAAAGCGTTTTTCTCTTCCTATTATATTTCTCTGAAAATTGGACTCTTTTGATATATTTCAATGACCACATAAACTTTGAATATTGATGCATGTCAGTGTTTTCCCTCTAAACTTGCTTTCTAACCCCAACATGTTGTTACAACTATATATTTCAGTGCTATATTTCTCCAAAATTCAATGAGTTAACACATCTCAATAGCATTCATGTCTAGGAAACTAAGTAAATAGTTTTTATCTAAATAGTTTTAAGTGTTCTCTTTGGGTTCACAGACAGCATGATTTGATGCAAGAGTAAAACTGGTACTGATTACAGCGACGATAGAAAGCATGAGAATGCCTCTGTCATGGGCTTATTTCCTTCCTAGTAGAGATCTACAAGAACTAAAAGCAGAGTGAACCTGTTTCCATCTATGGTGCTCACTTCCATATGTTTCATGGAGCCATTTATGACTTCTTTTGCTATTCTCATTAACTGATTCCTTATTCAGCAAATAGAACCAAGATACAATTAACCTTGTGAATAGTTCTTTAGGGCGACATATTTAGATTTGATTGGGTCTCAGTTGGGTCACTCTCATTGACCTGAAGGGCAAAAAAAGAGCATGCTGACTGCTTTAGGGTAAGTAATATTGAATTAAATCTCTTCAGAGACTAGTTTAAAGCCTGGAAAAGTCCTCTAGCTTAAACAGTAAGAGATAATTGGAGTGTCTTGTGGTATCAAACATTTGAGTGCAAATTAATATTTTGGTGTGATTGCTTGCTGTATGTTTTTAAAGGGTTCCCATTGACAGTCTAGTTTACATACAAACGTCGCAGTTATCTACTGAGAAGAGTTGCAAGTAGCAGTTACAGTACTAATTACTGGGTGGACATTCTTTCAGAATGTTAAAATCAGGTTCTGTCTTTATGGCACTTTAAACAAGTATTACATGAGTCAGGGTATTCCAAAAGTTAAATGCCTTCTGAAGTCATATGTTTAATTGAAATTCCACAGGGAAATCTTTCCAGTTTTCACTTGTTTTGAGATAGAACTTTTCTATTCTTTTCCTGAAGAATGACTCAAAGTATTTGGTGTTTAGAGAGCAAATAACTGAAGGGCTAGAAGGGTACTTGTGAAAACAGACCATAAACGGGTCTATGAATCTGCATCCCCAAATCAGATAACTCATTTAGAAGCTTGTAACCCCATTGAATCATCCACCTTTTCTTTTCTGTACTCTAAGTCTACTTAATTAATGGTTTCAATGTTTTAAGAGTCAAGGTTTTCTATTCATTTTCTTAACTCCCCCAACATTATTGTTTAATTTTAAAATATTTGTCACTCAAAGTGATACTCTAGGCATAAGAAAGGCTTTCTAAGTCCACTCAATCTTTCATGTCTTATAACGTATTATCTTAGTTTTTCAAGCTATAGCAGAGAAGTAGTTGATCCTCAGTTGTATTATCCATTTAGTACTATAGACTGTATATTTAGGGGCTGTGACCTTATGTTTTAATTACTTTTTCACTGCTGAGATAAAGTCCCCAGTACCCACAATTTAAAGGAGGAAAGGTTTATTTTAGGTCACAGTTTGTAGAACTTTCAGTCCATAGTCTGGCTCTAAGGGTGTGCAGCTTGGCAGAGGGGCATGGAAGCGGAGAAACAGCCTGTGGAAAGCAAACAGAGGACAGAAGCCATCGACCTGCCTCCCATCTTTTGTTTTATATTCCATCCAAGCTACAAGGCTTTTGGTTGGTGCCACTCACACCCTTGATGGGCTTTCATTATCCACACCCCAAATTATGCTAATTAGTTATCATACACCCTTAATCCTAGTATCACACACCTTAGATCAGCAACCTCCAAAAGGCCACACCTCTGAGTGCAAGAGGGTAGACTCAAGCCAAAGCACCTTATCAATTGACTTTAAAAATGCTTCAGACATAAAATAAGCAATTTCTCAAAATATAGGAACACCCAGATTTGATATTAAAACATGTTTAAGTCAATGTCTATAAAATAGCATATCCACTACATTAACTATTGAACATCATCAAAACCTTATAACATTTAAACATAATTTTCAGAGTAGGAGACTTTCTTTTATAATGAAGTTGGAAAATGTACAATGACTGTTGAGGAATCCCAACCAATCATAAAATAAGTTAGTGATGGATAGCCAAATAAGTGCCAAAGTAAAATTAAAAACAATAATACTTACCAATTGATAATAATTTAAATGTCAAATATGAATGGATGTTACTTCTTTTAGTATGATGTGTGGTGCTACCCCTAAAAATATAGGAACACCCAGAAACATTAAAGAATGTTTAGCCAGATATTTAGCTCAGTAGCATAAATGCCTGCTGGGCAAGTGTGAGGTTGTGAGTTCAATCCCAAGTACCCGCTCCACCAAAAAAAAAGAAGAAAAAGAAGATTTATAAGGCCCCCTCAAGTCACAGCAAATAAAGACATTTACAATTTATCTCTTAGTAGAAAATACTCATATAATATTGAAAGCAGAAGCTTGAAGGTATAGCTTACATTTAAGTTTTGTAGCCCTACATACCTTGAGTGGAAAATCAGTGGGAAAACAAAGTATGGTATATGTATCCAATGAAATATTACAATGTATCTACAGTATTACACATGCAAAAACATGGATCAATCTTAAAGACATTATACTAAGTGAAAAAAGCCAGTCACACACACATGCACACACACACACATACACCTCCAAATACTATATTATTCCACATATTTGAGAAGTCTAAAGTAGTCAGACTCATGGAAACTGAAAGTTGAATTGTATTAATTAGAGGTTGAAGGCAGGAGAAAGTAAGGAGTCATTAAATGGTTATACAGATTGAGTTTTATAAGGTGAAACATTATAGACATATGTTTCTATACATTGTGAATGCACTTAATATTATTGGCCTGTGTACTCAAAAGTAGTTAAAGTGGTAAAGTGTATGTCATTAACATAACTAGAATAAGAGTTTGTGTTATACCAAATTATGAAGTCCTTCTTTTATTTCTAGGATTATCCTGTATACAAGAATAACTAAGTAAATAGAAAATTCTCCTATGATTTGTCTCACTTTTCCAATATAGTAGAAAAAAACTAAAAACTATGATATTCTGAAATTTGAGTATTTAAAAGCTCATTTTAAATTACATAAAAGTCTTTAAATATATGACACAAAAAATCTTATATTGTTTTCCAAATGTGTGCATAAGTAAAACATTAATAAACAAATATTTGTTTTTTGGACAATTATATAGCAAACAATCACAAAAACTGCTATTATCATGCAATTTTTGTTTCTTTAAACTGAAAAACTTTATTTGTATGACATTGTGGCAATGCTTTATTAGATTTGCCTTTCAGAGACATATGTCATTTATAGCTGGAATCTGTCTCACATTCTTTGCCCATTAACACATAAAAGTAAAATGAATAACTTATCTGCAATATGATTAAAATGTAAATGCAGGCTAGCACTTAAAAGGTATCTGGTAATCAATGTTCAACCCTATGATTTGAAATATACTCAAGTAAATTTTTTAGATTATTATTAAAAACAATACACAACCTCAAAACCTTTTCAAGAAGAATTCTAAGATATTATGGGAATGCAGAGTGAAAAACCTTAAATTATAAAACAGCACAAGAAGAGTTAGAGATACATGCAGATTTTCTAATAGAACACAAAGGAAGATAGATTTCAAAGTGATACTGGAATATAAAGCAATTTATACTGCTAAAAAAGGATAGAGGAAAGCATCAGAGAAAAATATCAGTTAACATTTTAATTGGACTTTGTAAGCTACATGTAAAAAACCAGTGGGATGAATGTTTGTGTGTTGCGCAAACAGAAAATTCTATCAGAGGGAGCAACTTAGGCAAAACCCAAGACTTGAGAAAAAGGAACTGCATCTGAAGGAACAATGAGTATGTGGCAGAGTAGCCAGAGAGGGAACCAGGGACGTACAGGGAGGACAACATATGAAGGACCTTGAATTTTGAACATGGTCCAGCATTATTGAATTATCGAGAGAAATTTGGACGTACTTGTGTTTTTAAGGTACACTGAAAATGAATTGTAAAAGAACACATGTTAGAGCAAACAGGCCACTGTCAGTAGGAGTTAGAATTAAACCTCCAAGAATTGTTAAGGTTTAAGATAAATAAACTTAGAGATGATTACTTTATTTAATGTGAAAAATAACAGAAATATATTTTCCTCTTAAGAGGACACTAAAATTATAAAACAAAGTTGTGGATTGCTGTTACCTAGTTTGTGAAATATTTTAGGTACCCCATACAACCTTTTTAAATAAGTTTGTGTTTGCAAATAGAAGAGTTGAGTGGAATAGGTTTTTCCTATTGTAAACGCTTTTCAAAGAAGAGCAGGTATTGAAGACTTGGGAGAGATGAGGAATCCAATATTTCAAGACTCAATGCTGCATTTTTCCCACTGAGCATGATTCATGCTTCTTTCAAGAAAAGAAGTGAGAAGAAATCTATCTTTCTGTGATAAAGCAAGTTAAGAAAAGTGCAGGAGTGTGAACTTAGGTGGGGTGGTAATAGATGGATTTTGGTTATGACTTGAATTGGAAAGAGAACAGATGAGTAAAATGTTCTCACTCATTCTTCAGCACGATATGCCATCAATTAGAGAGAAGTTGAAGCGTTCATTGAAAATATGTGTTCAGCCTGCTCTCCTAGATTTCCACAGACAATCCCACGTCACTCTTTCCAAAGTGGAACTCAGTAAACAGCACCCTTAGACAATGTTCTCTTTCTGTATTTTCTGAATTAGTGAAAGGCATCTTATCTTCCATTCTCTCCTTGTTCCTAAACCAGAACCTTGAAAGTTACCCTGGAATGTTCACTCTCCCAAATTTTCTTGCCCATTTTTGTTCTCTGTCCATAGAACTCATCATTCGTCATCTGTACACTCTGCAAAGGAGCTCCTTCCATTAATTCTTTCCTATCTCCAGCCTCCATTCTTACAATATATTCGTCTCCTGGATTTATCCTTCAGAGACCTCCCATAAGTATATTTTATGTAAAATATAAATTATCATAACTTCTTCCTAGTATATTAGAACAATGTTACATACATTAATATATATGTGCATGTGTGTAGTTGTATAACAATGTAGTTGCAAACCCCTAGTCATGTAAGAGGCTAAATATCAGGTTCAATACTTATTGACTACCTTTATAAGAAGGTATTCTTGAACTGCTTTCTCATTCTTTCATAAATGTTATGAGTATAAATTAACATTTCCCACACTGTATTGTGCACAGTAACTTTTCAACAACAGTGTTACTATCTGTATTCTTTTTCCTGGTTCTCTCTTTCTCTGTCTCTTTCTCTGTGTTTGTTTCTCTGTCTGTCTGTCTCTCTCTCTCTCGCTCTCTGTCTCTGTATCTCTGTCTCTCTCACCTACTGTGGTAGTCAGGTCTTTTATAACCTGACCACTACTTACTTCTTTTTACCAAAATACTGGAAACCACTGGCTCAGACCATGTGGGATAACTTCTGTCACCCAGTATGTACTATACTTAATCATTGCTCCAGTCCTTGGTACATGGTATTTTCTTTGAGTGAAATGCTGTTTATTCTGCCACAATACCTAGTTTCGGTTTCCCTTTTTTGCCCGTATTAAGGGACCATCTCCCACAGCAGTCTGTGATCTCTGTCAGAACACCGTTGTCTTACCACATATTCTTCTTCTAGTCCCTCATGCACCTCTAGTGAGACTGTGATTACAGCGTTTGCTTGTTCATCTTGCTCTGTAATATGGCTGCACTCCCTAAGGCTAGGATCTTAGCCTTATTCATTTGTAAAGTCTCACTGCATGTACCAAATAAGACCTCAAATATTACAGACATGGGTTATGTGACTATCACTCCGAAAGTTTAAGAGATACCCAGGAGTCTCTCTTTGAAAAAAAAAAAAATCTTTCACTGATAGACTCTTATTTATTTACGTAATTCAAAATTGAATAATTAATAAACATATGAGGTGATTAAAAGTAACCTTGTTATTTCTATATTTTCTAGCTTTGCAATTTATGACTCTGGATTGCCCTTGATATAGTTGATATTTTGAAATACTTAAATACAATTGACAAAGCACATAGTGTAAAAATCACAGGACAAGGGTGTCATTATTCAAAAGAATAATGGGCATAAAATTGGAACACAAAGGAAATTTGGATCCAAAGTCTCTTGGAGCCAGCTGAAAACAGCAAAAATGCCCTATTGATGGGGACAATTCAGAGTAGGTAAACTACTTCCACAGTTCTCCTTTTCCAAAACGGCCTTTTGTTGCTTTGTTTCAGTTTACAAAATAATTTTTCAGTTACCAAGAAATCATTGAATTGATTTGGCTAGAAAAACAGTTCAGAATCATAATTAGATTAGAGAGAACAGATTCCTAGAGCAATCCTCTTCTACAGCACACTGGCTTTCTATTTTTCCATCCTTTCTTTCACCCTTGTATTACTAGTTTTTTTTTTACCTCTATTTTCTTATTTTATTTAACACTTCATGGTTCAGTAAAATTTCCCAAACAATCTTTGGCCTGAGGAGTCCATTTTTTTTTTTTTTCAAAAAGGAAAAACACTATGTTAAAATGGGGATGTGAGGCTTGCTTCATAGTTTCAAACTAATTCACAAGGTAATGGTGAAGTCTCCCTTGACCTGCTAAAAAAGCTGTAGTATGAGAGACGGGCTTTTTTATTTAGGAACACAGAACCCTCCATACTGTTTGAGGACTGTGCATTCTCTCTGTGTCACTCTTTTTGTCTCTGTGTGTCTGTATATCTACGCACACACATACTGTACTCAGTGGATTTCCACACTTTTGTCTTGTTTTGTGTTTTGATCACTCTTCTTACCATGGTCATGTGAGCTATTTGGAGAAGAAGATGAATTCCATTTACCCCATACAAAGGAAAAGCCTAATCAAAAAGAACTGATGGAATGGGAGGACACTGAGATGCAGGAGACAGAAACCAGAATTTATTTGGGTCCTTCCATTACCTCATCTTGCCACAAGAACAGTCTTTAATATATCAGTCTTATGACCCCTTAGATGTTGAATTTTCTGCTGCTTATAATGAAAGGAAGGCAACCTAATCCATGAATTTTTGTTAATTACTAATAATTTCTAAAGACTTCACATAGGTCAGAGGTCCTTACAAATTTGTATAAAACAGAATCTCAGTCTTTAGCCACAGAAACTTTGATTTTTGAATGATGAAAGGAAGAGAAAAACACAGTGTTCTATACTTTTAAGAAGCACCCTCCATTATTCTGATATTTGTAGTCTATGCATTATTTAATGGAGAAATATTAAGGTAACAATGGCCTTCTTCCTTTTTGAGAATTGATTGAAAGCTCTGAGAATAGAATGGTTTAGACTAATGTTGAAACCAAATAAAAAGCAACTTGAATTCATGTCTTAATCATTCACTTTTTGAATTTTGATTTCATTCACATAGCATCATCCTGCTTCCAAAAGGCGCTTGGGAAAATAAAACAAAATTGATGCTAAGTGTCTGAATTATAAAAATCACCCATATTTATTTGATAAAATAAGCCAAGATTTAAGCATCACTTTTGGCAATTTTTAACAATAATTTTTTAATTCAACATGAGAATTAAAACTTCAGTTGTACTACAATATACCAGTCAACTAACTAGAACATCTCTTGCTCAACTAACAAAATTGTCATTTATTTATAATTCACAGGAGAAAAAGAAAGTAGAGCAAGAGTGAAGAAATGAATTGTGGAAGAATAAGGGAAACCACTGAGAATTCATTATATATATCAGCTATTAAATTTACTGAGAAAGATGGAAAATTATTTTTCTAGCAGTTCCACTTCACTAATTTCATTTTGTTAATTTGCTGATTTCATGAATGAATAATTTTTATGTTTCAGAAACTGAACTGGGAATAAAAAAATAAATATACACTACATAACTTAGTTACATTCTAGAAGAAAATTTCAAACAACCATATTCAATGACATTGTGTTGGGTATTTGGTGATAAAAAATGGGACTTTGTAAGTGTCAGAAAAATGAACATCTAATAAAGGCATTTAAACTAGATTAAATGAGTGTTTAGAGTTGTTACTTATCAGGCAGAAATCAGAAGTCTAAGAAAAACTTACCCAGGGGCAGGATAATAGCATGAATTTCAAATCATCTCAGGCACTGGGATTGGACCCCAGAAATAATGATCACTTCAAAGGATCACAGCATTAAAGCAATTTTTTTCCAATGATCTCTTTCTCTCTGTCTCTCTCCTGCCTTTTTTTTTTCTTTTTTGTGTCATATGAATATGGGTCTTTGCACAAAGCTACATTCTAGCTGTTTTGTTGTTGTTGTTGTTTGTTTGTTTGTTTTTCAGATCAGCTCTGGCTAAGTCACCATGCTGCTCGGGCTGTCCTTGAACTTGGCATTCTCTGCTACCTTCCTGCCAGAGTGCTGAGATTATTAGTGTGTCCCCTTATGGTCAATTTATTATGATTTCTTTATGGTTTTCTTGGGTTTTGTTTTTTGTTTTTTGGAGTTGTTTTTGTTTTTGTTTTGTACCAGGAATCGAACTCAAGACCTCACTTATCAGGCAGGCACTGTGCTGCTGACTTTTATCCTCCACCCATGCAGTGATTTCTTTTTTTTTTTTTTAACTTTTTATTTTGAAAAAACAGAAAAAAAAGTAGAAATAATATACAATTCCAAAAAAAAAAAAAAACCAGTAAGAAATCAGCACTAGTTAATGTATTACACATTGTTATCTTAGAAGTAGGTACTCAAGTTACAAAATCTAAGCATAAAAAATGAACAGACAATCAAACAGTGACAGCACAAACTATTCTTTTTGATGAACTGTTCGTATATGCTGCTTTCTTACTTAACTTTAGTGGTACAGAACTGAGCAGTTTGTCAGAAATATAAGCTACTTTACTATTTTTCTTTTAGTTCTCTGGTGTGAACCCAGGGCCTTGCACAGGCGACAGGAGTGCTTTGCCGCTGAACTATTACCCCAGCCTTCCCTAACTTTACCTTGAGACAGGGCCTCACTGAGTTGCCAGGCTGCCCTTGAGCCTCCAGTCATCTTGCCTCGGCCTCCTGAGTAGCTGAAGCTCCAGGCAGGGGCCAACTTCTGAATCTGTTACAAGCCCCAAAACGCTTACCTGTGAGGGGGAAAAAAAATCTCTTGAAGGAAGACAATTTACACAATCCATAGATTCACTTCTGTGCTGGTCACTCTGCATTTGCATAACGACTCTCCTGTTTACTGGTAGCCTAATGCTAGGTTGCTGAACTTCTGCAAGCAATTTTTCATTTATACAATGATAATAGATTTTTTTGCATAAGGTGTTTTAAATGCTTTTCATTCTTTAGTGTATGTACATCTGTGTGTCAATCTGGTGTTGCTCTCTTTCTGTCAAAAGAATTTGGGCTGGGGATTTAGCTCAGTGGCTTAAGCGCCTGCCTGGCAAGTGTGAGGTCGTGAGTTCAATCCCCGGTACCAAAAAAAAAAAAAAAAAAAAAGAAGAATTTGCCCTGACATTTCTGTACTGTTCCTCTCCTAGCGATTATTTCAGCACTAAGAGGTTTAAAGTCTGTATCCTTTATGTAGAATGTATATTTGCTGGTTATGTAATTCTAGGTTGATTTTTTCAGGACATTAGAAATATTGCTCCAGTATATTTTTGTGTCTGTTGTTTTTCAAAAAATTATACTCAATTCTCCTTATATTTTTCCTTCTTTGGCTAATGTATCTTCCTCTTCAGTGGTTTTTGAGTAATTTTTTTATCATTTGGTGTTAGAGATGGATCACTTTTTAGCAACTTGGTTCTTGGTTGAGGTTCTTGAGTCTGTGGGCTTATGGTTTTTATCAGCTTTGGGAAATTTTGACAGTTATTTTTCTCAAATATTTTTCTGCCTTTACTGTAACTGATATTCATCTAGTTGAAGTTGTAACATAGTTCACAAGTTTTATACATATCTATAGAAAGTATCTTATGCAGTTTGTCATAGTTTTACAAATGTTTTCAAGTTCATTAAAGATTTTATCTGTAATATTCAAAGTGCTCTCAGTATAATCTATTTTATGTTCTACCCAAGACATTGTAGTTTTTAGTCTCGAATTTTAATAAAATTTGCTTTTATCTTTCGTTTTTCTACTTTCTTCCTCGAATACAAAATACATAGAAACTACTTTATGTCCTTGTCTTCTAATTATAATTAATAGTTGTGTCAGTTTCATATGTTCTGATTGATTGACTTTTCTCTTCACTATAGGTTATATTTTATTGCTTTTCTGTGCAGCTATCAATGTTTTTCCTGTCAGACACTTTGAATTTAACCCTGTAAAGTACTTAATAATTTATATTTCTATAATATCTGCGAGCTTTATTCTGAGATACAGATAAATTACTTAAAAACTTCTTGACCTTTTGTACCATTTTTAAAAGGACTGATTAAGAAAACTAGCAAGATTATGGTCATATTCATCCAAGATTAATTGTTTTCCCCTATAGACATGCACTCTTTTTGATGACCTAATTCTCTGTGCATCACTAGCTTTTTTCCGACTCCCCAGCAGGAGCAGGCTCTTTTCCTCCCCTGAATGAGTACTGCATATTGTTTGTCCTGATTCTTTCAGAATTTTTTTTTCCTTATGAAGCTAAGGTTTCTGCATGTTTGTGTGGATCAGGAGTCTGCCAAGCACTCAAGGGACAATTGCTGTGGGTTGGTGACATTTCCCTCTGTGCAGTGCTCTCTTCGGCAGCTCCCTAACTTGCCTACTCTGTCTCCCTCAGTCTCCTGGTACTCTGGCTAATAGCTGTAATTCTGAGACACAGGTGACCTTGGCCTGCGTTGTTTGCTTTGTAGTCTACAGTTCAGGAAACTTTCTGGGCAAGTGTTGGGTCTGCCTCATTTGATGGAAGTACTTCCCTCCATTTCCTGGTATCACCTCTCCTCTATTTTTTGTATTTCTAGGTAAAAAGTGAACCTAGTCTCTCTTATTCCATCTCAGCTGGACACAAGTTCCTTAGGATAATTTTTAAAGTATTAAAACATGTTTTCTTAGAAGTCCTACCATGCTTTTTTTGTTCTACTACCGTTGGTTCTATCTATCACATTGTGTCTTATTGGAATTTGAATATGTGTGATAGTGCAAACAATTTTTTTTCTTTTTTTATCAAAAATGAGATATTATAGTACCCATTGATCACTTTCTGTTATTCGGTTCAGAAAGCCCTGTAATTCTTTCACTCTATGCATGGCTTTATACTATTGTGATACGTTTGATATTATTGTATTTGAAACTATGCTCAACTATAGCAGAGTAAGAGATATGGTGTTAGCTACTGTTGATGTCCAGTTGCCTTAATGTAAAGTACTGTGTTGCCTATGTTGTCCTATTCTGATCTGCTCTGTACTGCCCCCTTTTGTTTTATTCTCTTTCAAATAAAAAAAAAGAAAAGAAAAAAAAACATTTTTTTTTTACTTTCGGGCATAATAGTATGCACTTTCATATGTCATATTTCTAAGAAGACAAAAGAATATTAGCGTGTTCAGGTTCTGGAGTGAGATACCCCCAGAAAAGATTTCATTATCTGGGTAAATTGTGTAGAGAGAGTGGTAGGCAACCCACCACTTGGTAACTTGTGTAAGATTGCTTCTTCACCTGAATGGGGTACCCTTCAGGAATCATAATCAAAGATTTAGTATTGTTTTACATGTGCCTTGCTGATTTTTGGAGTTAGGTGGCTTGTATTCTAATTTTTCAAGTAATTCATTCCTGATATATCTAAGGACTATTTGTTTTAGTATAACAATACTCATTAGATTCTGACAGAATTTTGAAACAATGAGAACATCTTTTTAAAAAATTGAATATATTTCACTGAAGAATAAATAAATTAATAAAACAGTTCTGTTAAAATTAGTCAGAAAATTCATTTTCAAATTTTGTATAAATTACCTTATTTTCATTATATCTTATTTAAATTTATTTGCTTAAACAGGTAAGATTTAGGGTTCAGTTGGTGAGGGTTTTATTTTTTCTTTTTTTGCTCCTGTCTAAGTGTGTGTGTGTGTGTGTGTGTGTGTGTGTGTGTTTATGATAGTTGCTTATTGGTAAAATGCCAAAAATACCTGTGTATACTTTTTAATATGTAAGTACTGCCACATCTCTATTGTCACATTTCCATATCACTTTGTAGAGTCTATATTAGCTCAGTTTATTTCATCATATTTTTATTGGTGACATTTATTTCTCTAATTTTTCTCTTCTTTGATTCATACTTTGACATATATCCTTTATATATTTACAATATTATATGAATATTTCTACAGAATAGTTCTATAAATTAGAATTTTTAGAGAACATATAATAGATATTGTTTTACTTTGATTGTAATTGCCAAAGTGCCTTCCACAAATAATTGAGCCTTAAATTACAGTTTAGATTTTAATGCATACAAAATTATAACAATATAAGGCTTACTACTTTGATCTGTCTGGACAAGCCTGTAAATATTTACTTGAGATATAGTCAATCTACACAGGAAAATCTACAATAAATTTTAGTTGCTTTTTATTAATAATACATATATAAGGATAAGGTGTCAATTACTAATTTAGAACTACTCAACTAAATTGGCAGTTTAAATAATAACTATCCATTATGAATCCATAATTATATACAATTAACTTATTACAAAATAGATGTATGAATCTTCCATGTCAGTGTCTTAAGAGATCAAATGAGAATATTTACCTTTATAAGTAGATTTTTGTGCCAATACTGTTTAGTAAATGCTACATTATTTCAGTTATGTGTTAATAGCTAATCTCATAAACAGTTTTCTCCATTTGGAAATATTAGCTCTCTAAGTAAGTGGATTTCTACACACAGCTCTTTCCATATTTGTAAGTATCGGGGGAAATTGTCAAAATTAGATAAAATGATATTGTGAACTCCCAAAGAAGGAAGTATGTAAGAACAGAATGAGCAGTACTAATGTAATAAAAGCAGTTTCCTGACTAGCCTTTTTGGATGTTTGAAAGGAATCTAGACTATATATCTTTTCAGTTTTAAGTGTAGGAAAGCAGTCATTACTGACCATAATGTAGATAAAATAGACCAAGAAATGTTCATAATACTATTATAGATTCTTCTGGGATTGTTACCCAAGAAGCATTTTTATTAGTATTACTGAGTTATCCTAACTATTGTGTAGACAACACCCTCAGGCCAAATGTTTGTATTTGCATCTGTTACTCTGATTACCAATCATGGGAATAGTAAATAGAGAAATGAAAATAGACCCATTTGCCCCTTTCTTTCAGTCTACTACCAACAGTAATACAGATAACAATCCGAGGAAAATAGGATTGTTATAATTTATTGGACATGTTGCTGTAATGCTTCCTATGGGCACAGAATGAAATAAACCAACCGTCTGCACTTTCCTAGTCATAGAAGAACTGAGTAAATAGATCATATTCTTTTAGTGAGGACATATTAAACTTAAGCTCTTCCTCCTGATCTGGACACTTTGTGAGCATATGTATAATGACTTCTGAGGAATTATCTGTGAAATCATCACAAAGGTCTTTTGTTTGAAAGCTGGTATGAGATACATCAATTTGGGGGCGGTAGAATTAGAATTAAACATTTAGGAAACCTACCAGTCTACATATTAAAATTGATATCTTTTGAGGATTTTGTTACTCTGGAACTGTGTTAATAGAAGATTACTTAAATGTTAAAGTTACTATTTTTCCTCTACTACATGGACCAGTTGTTTTAAGTATTTTGTTCAAGGTTAAATAAGAATTTCATGATAACTTAATCCCTATTGGAACTATTCTGAAACTGGGTTCTTTTTTTCTTTTCTTTCATATAACCAAATCAATGTCTGTTTCTCATTATTTCCTGAATTTTAAATTAAAATAAATATATATTTAACTGAAAGAAAAATAAGAAAACATGATCAGTACCATCTCTTAAAGTGAAGTCACTTGTATTAATCAAAAAATTTGACATACAGCTTATTAATGTAAGAAATTTTCTGAAAACCAGTTCCATGTATGGTTTCTAACCATTTAGTAGAAACTTGTTACAATAATAGATCCATGTATTTAAAAAAACCCACTCATATGCATTCTGATGCTACTATGATATTTATTTTGCTATTTGTGCAGGTATCCTGCCTATCTATAATTCAATAATAAAAACTTATCAATTATGAAACTATCAAGCATATTCATACTTTCTGTTCAAGTTAGGGAAGAGAATCATCTTTGGCCTCTCATTTGAATAATTTTAAAAAGCTTTAACATACTTTATACTGCAAAGATGACAGAATCATCCCTGCATGCCATGGAATTCATGCTTACCATTGAAAGTGGTTCAATGAGAACTTTTAGGTGTAGGTTTAGGTGAACTGATTCCAGTCTTTGCTAGAAAGAAGCCATTTTTACTCAGTAATATCTGAGGTATCCTTTACTCAATATTTTTCTCCAAAATCCACTTGTAACATTTGCATCTCCATTGTTTTACCATGATAGCACATTTCAACTCCGTGTCCAAAGAAACATTTTGGGCAGCACTGATCCACACTCAAAAGAAATTCAAAGGCAGGATTCATTTGGATTGTACAACTATATGACTCTCTCTTGCAAGTGGTTGGTGGGGTTTTTTTGTATATTGTTTTTTAAGACATTGAAAACACCATTTGCTCCCTGATTTTCAATTAGTAGTTAAATTTTATTATTAAGAGTCTGAATTTCCATGTTCCTAGATGTGTGTCAAGAATTAAGCACTGGTGAACTATTCAGATTTCCCCAAATGTTAATCAGTACATGCTTTTATAAGGAGTTTAGAGCCATGGTAAACTGGTACAGTTTTGTTTGGTAAGTTAATACATTTCAGTCTGAAAAGTGAAAACATTGTCCCCAAAAGTTGTGAAAAAATCAATAGTCAAATTAAACTCAAACGATTTAGATACTTTTAATTTAGGAAAGATTATAAGCAATTTTGAAATATATGGCAAATCTTACCATCAGTAAATCACTGAACAAACACTGATGTGAATGGTCTCCCCACTTCTACAACTGATTTGTCTTAGGAAAATGGAACTTAACACTGATTTCGGACAAAGCAAATTGTATTTTAGAGCCAGTAAGTTACTTCTTTGTCACAAACTATCTCAGTTTGAATTCTCTGATCTTTTTAATATCAAGAGGAAAATTGAAAGCAATTAAGGAAATTGTTGAATCATATGAATTTACTTTTAAAAATAGAATCATATTTAGAAATCTGAAGAAAAAGATGAAAAGCTTAATTTCATAGAGGAAGAGAAATTCAAGGGAAACCTTACTTAAGATAGAGAGAGATCATTGATTGACCTAAAATTAAATTCTGCTCACATGGGTGGACAGTATTTATGTTCTTGTGAATTAATTCTAACATGGATTTCTGAAGAGCGTGTTAATGGGCAGGGCTAAATGAAAACTACAAAGTAATTTTTAAATAATTTTTTGTTTGGTTGATTGGTTATAAATTATTTATACTTTTTATTCCTAAATATGTAAATGTCATCCTTGGACTTCCTCCTCATCTTTTTTTTTTTTTAGAAATATAAACTTCAGACTTTTAGATGGTACCCTCTGTTCCTCAAGTGTAGTTTTGCTTTTTTAGCCATACCACCTTGTTTTCCCTAATTCTCATTTAAATGGATATCTAGAATAATTTTTGACCCACCACAACATGTCTTTGCATTATGCTGATGCTTCTATGAATATAAAAAGACATTCTCCAGGAGCCTGTTGTATTGGCCTTAGAGTGCTACAATATGCACTTTGAATGCAATTATGCAAAATAAATGAAAGAAATCTACCTTGCTGATATTTATGTAACAACTTCTAGAATAAATCTGATTTACAAATAGACTGCGACCATTAGCTAGAAGCCGTACCACATCATTATTTCACAGAACTTTCCCCAAATGCGATGACTTTTTCAAATCAGCATTATTTTGCAAAGTAAAATAAAACAGAGAAAACCAATTGACTTTTTCCCCAGCAGTTCTGAAGAAGAAATAAAGCTACTTAAAAATCAATGAGGGTTGCACTTTCAGAAGTATTTTTAGTTGTACGTTTCTTGGAAACTATGATTCTTTCTGCACAATTCATCTTATTTTTTTGGAGCCATTTAATATTCTTGAGTTGTATTTAGCTTCCCTATAAAACTATAAAGAGTAGTTTGAAATCTTTAATTTTATTAAAGCTATGGTCCCGATAACAATAGTTATTCCAAAGGCGCTGCCTCGTTCCTTGTGGTACGAGTATCAGAGCAGAGAAAAAGTGAGATTTTTTTCTCTGCTTACTTTTAAGTAGTATTGATACTGAAAGGAATTTGGAGGATTTCAAGAAAGACAGATGGGAGGGAAGGGTCCTGTCTGGAAAAAGACTGTCACTAGTGGTTTATCTGTAGCCGTGAGCACCCTGATGAGTACATATTTGATATGTACATCCGGGATCCTTGAGGAGACTGGGCACTTGCTCCCTACTTCACACACTAAGCAGCTCTCTGTGAGAGTCCATTCCTTTTCCATCTTAATTCTGTGCCATGTGACCCATGATCTGTTTTTTTTAAATTAAATAGCTCTTAATTAAAGTTTTTTTTTTTAAGGGGTGGAAGACTTACATCCACTTTCGTGGGAACTTCTTAGAAGTAATGCCTTGACACAAAAAAATATTTCCAACAGTGCATGTCTCAAATGCAACTGTGAAGTACAGACTTCTGTGTAAACTGTTCATTCATAAATACTTTCAGTCTCACCACAGATGGTGGCATTCCAGAGCCATGACTTTGGAAATGATATAAAGGTAATAGGAAGGTGTCAGGGGTAGAAATGAAAATTACAGCAAAGTTTTAAATTAAGTGTCATTTATTAGTTTCTACAATAAAACATTCATTGCCATCAGTCCCCCTCAAAATACTCCCTCTTGTTTTTGCTATACCTCTGCTGTTATTCTTGCTGCTTTCTGAAGCAGTTCTGGGAGTTCTCTTTCTTGAGTGTCTGTAGTTTTGCTGTTGTGGCTGCCCCAATAACCTCCATCTATTGAAAATGACTTTGGAAAATTCGGTCCAATAGAAACCTTACAGTTTGTCTCCATCCATTGTTTTCAATGGAAATGCCATCGTATAACATCTGGTCCCTGCACAAAGTAAAAAAGACCATGAAAAGTAAATGTTAGTAAAATGCTGTGACAATAGAAGTAAAGACATTCACGACAGTTTGGAAACTGGGGACTGCTCTTGGTAGTTATAGAGTGGTTACATATACTTACTGTGTGTTAGTTTCTGTTTAAAACGTTTCACAATAATCATTCTATTTACTTCCTAAAACAACCTTCAGAACAACTTTTATGAAAACATTGAAACAGGAACTCTTACTGTTCTCCTCTCACATTTTTAAATTTTTATTAGCACGCGTTAACAATTTGTGATGATTACACTCTGCGTGGCAGTGCTGATACAGGTGTACACCACGTCCTCACTCTTCCTTCATCCCCTTCCTTTGTCCCTCGCTCTACTGTCCCTTCTTTCCATCTTTGGCTCCCTTTCCATTTTGTAAAAGATCTGTCTCCCTATTTTCTACTATCTTTTATTTTGCTTCATATTTGTATTTTGTTTCTCATACAAGAGAAAACATCATCTTTGAACGTATGTGTCTAATTTATTTCACGTAATACTATCGTCTCGTGGTGCATCCATTTTCCTGCAGATGACTCACACTTATCCTTTTCATGGGAGACTAACACTCTGCAGTGTATAAACACCATATTTCTTATGAGGCTAGTTGGTTAAAGTCATGGCTAGTGAGTAGCAACCCCAAGATTCCAATGCAGATGGTATGACTTCAGAGTCCTACCAAGTGTGCCATCGATATAGTACTTCTCATACATCAGTGATCATAAGAATGTTCAATGTTCAGTTCTGAAAAACGGTGGGCAGGGTCCAGATACTCAGCGACTCTGATTCAGTTCTCAGATGATCCCCAGATACTCTGTCTTAATAGGTCTGGCTGGGCCAGGGATTTTACAGTCCTAAGGTTCCCAGGGGATGTCGGTGCTATTAAACTACAAACCACATTTTAAGTAGCCCACACCTAAGGAACTGTGCAAATCAGCACAGCTCAGTTGCTTTGCCAGTGTGTTACAAGAATCAGGCTCAGATTCATGCCAGAGTCTTACAGCCCTTTTTCTTTAGCTGAAAAATACAACCATGTTTCCATGTTTAAACCCAAGTGAGTTGGTATGGGTGTTTTTTGTTTAATTCCTGGAAATGCTTCCTTCCCCATTCTGTACCTCAAATTTTAGTTATCACTAACTCTTTTCTAGAGTAAAGATGCTTTTGCCAACAACTGCTCAGGAGTTCTTCCACATAGAATTCAGACCATCATCCTGCTGCCAAGGCTTTTGCTAACAGGCTTCCGTAGCTGGCCTCCTCAGCAGGCGCTCCTGTGCCTCCTCCTGAGGCTTCAGGGATGCACCTCTGCTCTGCCCCATCTTCTTTTGCTGCACCTGGGTCGTCTTAAAGACTGTGCAGCTGTCTCTGCCAGCTCACAGACCCTTCTTGCCAGCTTGAATGCCCTTCACCAGCTGCAGTTTCCTGCAATTGTCCAGTGACTTCAGATGCCTTCTAATAGTGTAGCTTTTCTCCTACTATTGTTTCGTCCTGCCATCTTGTCATTGGTTTCAGCTTAGGGATTAACAGTTTTCCCAAGATGATAGATGGTGGGAAAACCTTTACTTTCAGGGAGGAAAGAAGAACAAATTTCTGTTATCCTCCACAGTATTATATGACCCTTTGGCCTTCACAAGGAAATCTTCAAATACTTTAACATGTATAGGTTTCCTCTAAGCTGACCTATTTTGCTGTGTCCACAGTAACGTTTTTACGGTAACGTTTTTAGAAAGAAAACTTTGTCTGAAAATATGAGCCAGGTTTCTCCACCTGCCACCTATGGTAAAATTTTCTGAGAATTTACTGTGATTTCCAATGTCTTGCCTATGGGATTCAACCAGTTTGGGAACTGTAAGTCAGAATTTATGTTTTTAATTAGAAAATAATCTCCTGCAGTTGAGGAAAGTAATTTCTTGAGCTCAAATATTAAAAACTCAAAAAGTTATATTTTTGTGTCAGGAATCAAACTCAGGACCTTATACTTGCTAGGCAGGTGCTAGTTCACTGAACTATATCCCAAGCCCAGTCATATATATATTTTTTTCTTAATTAGTCATCTCATTGAACATTTTTGAAAGAAAATATACAGACTCCATTATTTAAAACAATTTTTAAAATTACTCATTGCATTTTCAATGCAAAAAAGTCACTGGACAAATTTATTTACAGATTCAATTGCAGAAAAATTTTACTTCCTATTTCTTTTCTTTCTGATAGTTTTCATAAGCCATTTAATGTTATTAAAATATCAAAATGTTTTAGTAACCTTACTGAAACAGATCAAGCCATTTTGATATCTCGATTAGTCTCTTAATGAATAATAGAATAAACATATAAATATCACTTTTCTGCTGAGAAGTAAAAATACCTGGCCCCGAAATAATACCTTTTCAAAACATTTATGAATTCAACAATATTTATAGGGTATGTCTGGCAGTTGTCATAGTATAAAAATGAAGACTACCTCCCCTAATAACCTCAACCCAATATGCTCTTCAAAATACTTGTGTTTAATATTAATATATTGTACCTCTGTTGTCTTTCCCTAATTTTTAAATAATATTTTTCCTATGGAACAAAATCAGAATATACAATGGATCTTTTCTGTATACACAGGACATTTTTCCTAGCTCCAGTATTGAAATCTATAGTGTCCTGACTCCAGGGCTAGCAAAAAATACAGGCTAAGCATGAAGCTTTACAAGAAACAAAAGTGATTACTAGAAAATTAGCATCAGAACTACTCTTTTTCTTTTCTTCTCAGGATAGTGTCTGAAGATTGCTGTAAGGTTCAAGCAAACCATACCTAAAAATTCTGCCTAGCATTATAACAAAAAAGGAGAACAAAACCACCTTAGTATACTTTGCTTCAAGGGTTCAAACTCACCAAGTTTAATGTCTTGAGTCACCCGTTGCTTATTCCATCTACTCTAACAAACCTCCATGGTCTGTCATATCTAATTACCAAAGGGAAACAGAGCCCATTTCTTCTACACTCTGGTTTCAGCACTGCATTATTGAATCTTAAAAGATAATCTTTCAGGGCTGGGGATTTAGCTCAGTGGTGTAAGTGCCTGCCTGGCAAGTGCAAGGTCATCAGTTCAATCCCCAGGTACCAAAAGAAAAAAAAATCATCTTTCCTACATTGTGCTAATCTAAATATATTGTTAATGTATTCAATTAATAATATCACTATTCTCTTGGAGTTCTCAAGTTTGCAACCTGTAACAGTTTTGATAATTTCTAAGTGCAGTCCAGTACATGAAAATAAAGCCTACCCTGAAATATAGAAAAAATGCTAAGGTGGGATTCTTACCTGAGGGGAGTCTATAAAACCCTCTGTTCCATTAACTTTCTACAACTATTCCAAATATCCACAGAGATAATGTAGAACCTATTCATGGACATATTCTATGAGGTTTTTACAAAATTACTGGTGTGGAGCAAGGCTCCTCTTCTTACATTGAGAGTTACATTCTATGTTAAGTGATTAAACTAGTTTTCTTCCACTTTGCATTTTTCTTTTTTGAGTAGCCATTAGAAGGGAAAAAGAAACTTCTATAATACAAACTCAGTGTACAAGTACTAATGGACTCAGTAACGTTTAGTACTGGCAAATTGCTGAAAATTTGTCAGGTAATGTGATTTTGTTTTCAATTTATGCCACCGAAACATAATGTAATGTCTAATGCCAAGAAAAAAAAAACACTACACTCCATAAAACTATATTACTGTATATGGGTTTGGCATTTGAAGTGCAAATGAGAGCAGGTTGCCCTTTTCTGTATTTCTTAAACAGTGTGTAAAGTTGTTAGATTATACTGTAACATTTTATGAAATCCTTTGTGCTATAAGAAAATTGCCTTCAAGACCATGCTGATGTGAAGCAAATGTAAAGCACATGACTGAGAACTCAAATGGCAAGGGACAAGGAAAGATCTGCATTGGAGTTCAGGCACCACAGCCATCCAGATGGTCTTCGGTCATTGTGCCAAACCGAGATTTTAGACATTGACCAAGAGAAAAGAAAATAGTAGAATTTCAGGTACATCCCTGAAATCCTTAGAAATGCATATTGAAATCAAGGACTTGGGAAGGGTGATTCTACATGCTTTTAAAATACTGCAGATATAAATTCCTCAAACGGAGATGTTAAATGCTTCGTTTTATAATGTAATGTGCTTCACTGAGAGAGAAGGATGAGTAAACGCTAAGAGTCTTTTATCTTGAGGAAGTTTATATGGAAGTTCTAGAGAAAAATTTAGGTTTTAATCATTAACCTTCATGTATTTTATTAACTTGAATACCTGTCTTACCTTTCTGATCCTATTTCCTTGTTGGATGTATTAAGATAATAAGAATACAATCTTTACATGTCTCACAAGATCATTATTAAGATCAGATTAATGTATGTGTGACTGCTTTAAAATGAGTTGGAGTCTTATGTTCCTGAAATTTTATCTTCTCTTAAGAGCAGTCTAGATTGAAGGCTTGCTGGAAGCAGCCCTTGCTGGCTCTGTGTGTTTTAAAACAGACCAAGTCATGAAATAAAAGTCAAATCATTGAAAGAAGTTCTACTCCCTGCTTTGTCCAACAGTCACATTGCTAGCATGGCTTCTCAGAAATTGAAAATGACTTATTAAATGATTATGGAAATGTGGTTTGATCCAAGTTCTCAAGCAAATTTTGCACTTGATCTTAGCCAAAAGGCCAAGAAGCAATCAAGCAAATTTTGAAAGGTGACTCCTATATTTACTGGTTAATGTTTGTTCAAAGGTTATGAAATTGGAAGAATTTTTCAGCCTTTTCTTACATCTACATGGACCTCGTTCCATTCATGAACCCTAGAAAGCCTCAATCAGCTTGTGAAAATCACTCACTGCCTTGCTTACATGTTCAGAAATAAAATCCTGCACAACCAAGGCGTGGATTCAGGCCATCATGTCCTTACCCATTACTACTACCCCGTCTTATCAAACTGCTGTGTGACATTTCTTTTGATCGGCTGCATTTCTTTCCTGTGGGCTTTGAGTGGTCTTTCCTTAGGCACTTTTCTAATGATTGATTTCGAAGATTTCAAAATGTTAACTTTCCAAAGTGACTTCAATATGTTCTAAAATGACTCAGCCTTGAATTTTGAAAACGTAAATGTTTGAAAGATAGGCTTTCCTATTCAGGGCCACTCTTACATTTTTGCCCCCCACAATAATTATTCCCTAGGGTTTTCTTCTACCTTTTATTTGCTGAAACTTTTTAATTGAATGTTTCACCAAAAAAATGAAGTCTCCCCCCACTCCATTCCTTTCTATAATTCCCAGTGCACATTTTTATGGTACTCAGTTTCTTTCGTGTATTTCATGTAATTTACTTTTGAAGTCCCTTTATAATATAGCAATAAAAGTATAGGAATTTTAAAGTTCACTCGTGTCTGTGGGTGAGGCAAGGTCTAGAAAGCAGCTTAGAATGCTGAAAGCATGACTGTGAAACTAATTCCTTTTTGTTTTGTATTTTAAAAATCTAGCATATTCCTGAAATGTCAGGTACTACCAGTGAATTATTGCACAAATGCCTAACCTCAAATTTTGCTGCTTGATAATATTTCAGCATCACCTACCTGTAAAATTTAAAAATGTACAGTTTCAGTGTAGAATGTAGATACCTAAGTTACACATCTATGTAGGAACAGGTCACCTGACACTCTCAATTGGCTTATTATTCATATTAAATACATAGTATCATTAGCTTGGCATGGTGATACACACCCCAGGATACTAGGGAGGCTTGAGGCAGGAGGATAATCATGAGTTTGAATCTCGCCTGGGCTACATAGTTCAAGACCAGCCTGAAATAAATAGCAAGACTTGACTCAAAAATAAATAAATAAATAAATAAATCACAATACAGAACAATATTCTTGAACTTTTAATTCTTGTTTCACATTTTTATCAGTTTAGTGCAATTTATCTCACATCTCATAACAACTTCGTCCAAAAAAGCTAAATGTGGAGAATGTCCTCAGCAGCGGCTTCCTTCAGTGAGGGTTTTATATTTACTTTTCCTGATTCCTTTCAGCCTTCTTTTGGTCTTTTATCTTTTCAAAAGCAATTCTGTAATTTTTCGATTGCTCTTTGACCTGCCGTTAGATCAAGCATTGGTTTCCATGTGTACCTTTGTGATATTTGAGTGAGATGTTTATCTCAACTTACTCAGCTTTAAAAAATATTCTTACTAAAGCTTTTCATGATTCATTTTCTTTGCTGAGACAAATCATTTGTTCTCATTTATGTTTCACCTAACAATGCATTGTTAATTCTTCATAATCACATGAAACCTATTCATCTCTAACTTATTTTTTAATCATTTTGGGGGGTTTTACACTTGTGTCATTTACCTTTTCAGGATTTCATATTATGCTTTTGCCATGTTTCAATTTCATGCTACACTGAAGTTGTGGCTCTTTTCAAACCTCTTTTCTTTTGTCATTATTTACTTTCCTTTATCTCTCCTTGTGCTATTTTGAGCTTTTCATCTTCCGCCATTCCAAAATTGCATGGACATTTTCTCCATTGTATAAGTTCTTGTTACTTTTTTCACTGTGCTCTTCCTTTTGTTCTTGATGTTAGTCAAACTGTCACTTTACTTGCTTCAATTATAAATGAAAATTTTTGTGGAATTATACATAACTTCATACTTAGTAGTTGTACCTTCCCTTATTTGCACTTTAATTTTCCCACTTATATCTAAAATCAAATTTTATCTCCCTATATTTTATTGCTATTCTATTTTACTGCTTCATATTCTTTTTATATTTTTCTAAGACTATTTTAAACTAATTTTCCTATCCTGAAAATTTCCATTTCATCATCTTTTCCTTTTTAAAAAATACGTAGTATTAACCCTTTTCTTAATCTTATTCCAAATCTTTCTGCTGTGATTTTATATATCACTGTCTTTCAAAGAATGTATGGTATTGACAAGAAAAGGCATAGTTTAGATTTAAATTTGCAATTTTTATATAGGACATAGAATATAAAAGACAATATAATCATTCTCACTACCAGTGCCATTAAAAATGTTCCTCAAAATAGCTCTTTCCATTTCATGTATCATTACAATTTTTATATATTTATATCATCTATCTATCTATCTATCTATCATCTATCTACATACTTAGACACGTATACCTTTTGATAGCTTTACCTATAACAAGAGCAATAAATCTACTAACAGCTTAGTAATTTGTAATACACTGGCAAAATAAATCAGTTGTGGAAAATCAACATTTTGTAGCATCAGTGTAAATTTTCCTCTTGCAAGTTTTTCCTTTAGTTATATTCCCCATAATGTTCTCATGGGGAAGATTTTCTTTTCCAAAAACTTTAAAATAATTTTGGTTTTGAAAATAGTTTTGTTAAACATATATTTCTTGTCAGCACAGTGATTTCATTTATAGAGGAGAAGTCAGTTGTTCAAGAAATTCCGATGTTTCCACAATAGTATCTGAAATTTTAACTGTGTATATCTTTCCTTTTAGGACTTTCTTCCTCTTAAGATTTAATGAGTAGTCCCAATAGTTTTAATTATACTTTATTTTTAGTTATTCCCATCTGATTATCCACAAATAATTTATTATTTGGTTTTGACTGATAGTTTTCATAAGACCTGACATACATGATATATATTCTTGAATGTCTTGTCTATTTTTTTAGACATATATCTAAAATTAATTTACATTCATTCATATCACACTGATTTTGTTCCTTGCTATATAGTATTTCATGATAATGATAAGAAATATGTGTCTTTGTATAGCTTTAAATTTATTTCTTTAGGACATATTTATGTGGCTAGTATTAAGAAGGCAAAGGTTATTTATCTTCAGGCTTACAATATGTACTAAAGATTTATATTCTAAAACTTGTCCTCTAAGAGAAGTTTCTGAAAATGCCATTTTACTCCTACCTTATAGATGCTTTGATTTTGCATATGTTCTAATATCTGTCATGTAAATTCCAGCAATATTCCACCAACAGTTAGTTTGTTATAATACGGATGAACTTTCCCAGAAGAAATTGTGCACCTAGGCTTGTAAATACGATGTCGCTTTTATTTCATGATTTGTGCATGTGGAGAAATCTGTTTAGAGTGACCAGAGAATCTATAACATCTTGGACCCCAGCATCAAAAGAATAGCAGACCTGGAGTGTTTACTGGAAAGAAATCACTTCCTCAGATTGTGAGAGACACCAATTTGGTTCAATATTAAATAAGTGCATAGGAAACTCTATTGCAGTGTGTGACTGGCATCTCTTTTCTGCCTATTGTTTTCCCCTGTGGCCCTTTGGCCCTGTTAACTAACATCTCCCTAGAAGAAATGATTGAAGCAAAAGACAGCTTCACAATCAGAGCCATTCAAAGCAAAAGTTTGCTATTTTTGTTACAAGCTAATGCAGGGTAATAATTTGCTAAATCGAAACCCCATTCATAACAAGCTAGGAAAATTCAAATATTTTCTCAGAAACTTAACTTTTTTAATAATATATATCTGAAAATTATATTTAAAGCCTCAAATTTGTTTCCTACTTGTTCCTTTTTCCACATAAAGTTTAAATATATCCAAAATGTTTAATTTAATAATCTTTTCCTTGTCACTTTGAGTTTGGTTTTCCAAAAAGGATCTAGATAATAAATTCTCTTCTCTCAGAGAATTTGAGAGGTTGAAAAGATTTGTGATGTGTTTTTCCTTTTTTTTCTTTCCTTTCTTAAAAATCTCAGGAGGAAAACAAAAGAAAGAACACAACAGCAATCATCAGTTTTGAACTTTTTTCCAAGTCAAGTGTAGATGAAAATAGATACAATCTTCTCCTCCAACTATTTGCTTGGAATCTTCCTTAATGTGTAGCTGATATAACAGAAGACTGCCTTCTCCATATGACTCCATCACTTCATATCTCCTTTTTAGAAAAATAAGAAGGGCTTCAAAAATCAATCATATGCACATTTTAAATTGCTCTTTTAATCATAACTTTTGGTTCTCTGCAACCCAAACTGATCACATTAGTGTTGGAAATTCTTAATTCTTTTGCAGCTGTTGCTTTTTATTATAAAGTAAACATTTAAAATACAGCATTACACATAAAAGGGATGGGACAAATCACTGTTTAGTAAATGAAAGAACAATAAGAACTCAGGATATAACTTTCCTTTTGGGGCAATTAACAGAGTTGCTCTAATGAATTTCCTCTAAAAATTTCAGTTCCTTAAAGCAGACTCAATTAATTAATTAAACCATGGAGGACTATAAAATATCAAATGCTACTTTGCAGCAACCTCAATTTGAGGGTTTTTAAATTTGTATTTATGAACACACTCAACAACATTGCAAATTTTGATCCTTAATTTTGATCCTGGCCTCTCCACTTGTAAACTCTAAACAACCAACCTTAGCGTATATGAGTTCACAAACTTTTGTCTGCATCTAAAAAAGATTGCAAGTGGCTAAAGAACAAAGAAGTACATTGGCTAAATATACTATGGGCGAGGGTTTAATCTAGTAATCAACACTACCAGCGTTAACAAGTTTGTGAGGTTTCTCTCCTTGTCTTTCTCTCAGGCTTTACTTCATCAGCGTCTCTAACAGGAGTTTCCTCCTTTGTGAAACATCAAGAGGGTTAAGTTTCCATGATTTGCCATTTTTGCCCATCAGAAGAGGAACTGATAGTCTTAATCTTTTGATTATACAAAGCTATGTACTTCACTTAGTTTACACTTGTGTCACATATTCATTCCTGAAACCAAGGAATCCCTCTCTTACTGACTCAGGCTTGATTGATAATGCATTCTTAAACCAAAGCCATATTAAAGCTGTGGAATTAATTTGATTGTCTCAAGTCCATGAAGCCTTTTCCCATAGATATGAGTGCAGCCAAACCTGCCAAATGGCCAGGCTACTGTGCACTTGGGAAAGTAAACTATGATACTGATAAAGCAAGTTTCAGTCTGGTCTACATATACTCAGGGCCTTGAATGTCATACTAAGTAGTTTAGAGGGTAAAAAGAAAGTATAATTTCCTGAGGACATTTTATTGAAGATTGTATTTAAGCTATTTATGATGTACCTTAGGGACAAAACTAGACATCAACAGGCAATTGTCCCTGTTTTGCAAGAAACCACGCTTAACATATTATTCATATGTCACAAACTATATTTTTTCATGTGAAAATAAATTCAAAGTATAGATGAACTATTGATATTGGTAAGAATTTTTCCCTGACATTTTTGGGAATGATAAGAATGCAGGCTAATACTTATAGCACTATTCCAGATACTAAATGCCATACATAAGCTATGTCTTGATTTTCCTAACAACTTAGAAGTGTGACATTTTCATTCACTTTGGAAAGAAGGAATCTGAGGCTTCAGGAATTTCAGTAATTTGTTCAAACATGTGACAGATCAATGATGCATAAAGCATTTCCTGGTGATCTGTAATCTCTACACTGAACCTGAAAGTTCACAGATGATGAAAAATAAGACCTGCCGGGAGAAAGGAGGTAACTGGCCCATAGCGTTGGCTCTGCCTACTTTTGAAGGTCCATACCAAGAACTTAACAGTATTTATGTCTACTTGTATGAGACTTTTAAAAGTGTAGGTGACGATAATTAGTTAGGATAATCCTCGATCTAATGACATCTCTTAAAATTTTCTCCAAATATTTAATAAATCCTTTAAACACAGGGCTGATGGAGATGTAGGCCAGACTGAGGAGACACAGAGATGTTTTCTCTTTATTATACATTGCTTTCTTGAAGGAGACTAAAAGGAGCTTGTGGGTGATATCAGCAGGCTTTACTCAGTTATTTTGGTTGATGGAAATGTTAGAATTCTGGAAAAACTCCAAATGGATGTAAGCACTTTTAGGGAATTGGAGAGTGCATGAAATATAACCTTGGATAATGAAAAATAATGGATATTGGCAAAAATAGTCTTGAACCCTTCTTTGCCCTGATGGGTGTTGATTTTGGAAATCAAAATGCTTTGAGGAAAAGTGTTTAGTTGTCTTGCCTCTCTCTTTGGATTTTATGCCCAGTACATGTCAGCACTGCAAGCCAGAAATAAGTTGCAGGTGCATTAAGAAAGGAATGGAAAACATCTGAAGTATTATAAATTAATGACATAGTCGAATAGTGACAAACTCCAGTATCTGGAATAGGGCATCCCATTCGGGTTGCATCTGCTTATGGTTTCTTAAAATATATGGTCAGTTTTTATAAGGACCCAATCTTGTAGACAAAAGGAAAATTTTGGAATTTACCTCTGGTATTTAAACTTGGTAAAGCATAATAAATTGGTCATATTCTCTTAGCTTTTAGAAAGAGAGTGCAATTTCAAACAATAGGTCCATATTCTTATGTTAAATAAAAGGAGAATTACATTTTCTGAAGCTTTGATTTCAGAAACTAAAAGTTTGCACATAAAAGAATCCCATTAATGTCGAACTGTACTTTACTGTGCAGGCCTCAAATACTGTTAGAGTAATTACTCCTATTTTGTAAAATGTATATCTTAATGGAACTCTTTACTTTTTATTATTCTTATGATTTGCTTTCTTTTTCTTTTTATATTTAAGCCATTCGTCAGCACTTGTTTC
Source organism: Dolichotis patagonum (assembly GCA_004027295.1). NCBI lineage: Eukaryota > Metazoa > Chordata > Mammalia > Rodentia > Caviidae > Dolichotis > Dolichotis patagonum. The sequence continues at coordinate 92,797 of PVJX010000904.1, forward strand.
AGTGATTTCAACTCTTTACATACCCCAAATTTAGATGTGTCTATAAACATAGCCTTCAATAAAATTGACTGTAGTCCAGATTAAAATCAAGTTGGACAATATTTCAACGTTTCAAATTTGAAAAATTTGGATTTGATGTTGAACGATTTCTAGGTCTTAGATATGTGAACTAAATGGTGTGCAAACACCTAAAGGAAATGTTAGAAATCGTGTTACACACCTGAAGCTTTTGTCCTTATTATACTTGGATCATAGAATGAATTTCTGTGACTTCATCTGCCTACTTGGCATTGTGCACACACAAACTTTTCGCCTTATATAAAGGAAATATATAACTTCCCTATCATCACATGCTAATCTGGAGCCTTCATGAATAATAAATTGTGTACAGGTAGAGGTCAACATCATAATTATGTTGTTTTACTTTTTACAGTTACAACTCTCAGACTACTGGTAAGACTAGTAATCCTGCAAGTAGATACAAGCTAAGTGGAATGAAATCTTGTGTTTATGGTAAAGCATAGCCCTAATGTCTTAGTTTATGTCCTTGCTTCCGTGTATAGCTACTATGGCAACAGAAACTTAAAATACTCAGAAGTGTAACAGACCTATATTGTAGAGTTGGATAATTATATTTTCTAGTTGAGTTTTCAAACTCTTTAATGGATTATGTCATGGACTAAAAATACTAGCATCTTCTAGCCATAGCCACAAATACATCCTGAAGGCAGCGACCACCCTACTAGAGTTTAGAAGATCATTGATTAAGAACTTACCTACCTTGGCCACATACCCAAGTCCTGTATTTTGTTTTTGTTTTTTTAGCTATGAAATCAGTAAAAAGCACAAAGCCATCCGATGTACATGCACATAGCCAGAGACAAAGAACAGATGCCCTTTCATCCACTTTTATTGCTCTTTGATGTATATGTTATTTTCTTAGTGTTGAAGTTATACCTCGCAAAATAAGAAAACATAGTAACAACCAATAAAAACAAAAATTTAGCACTTGTTGGACACCTCTTTGGCTACTTCCTTTCTGTGGGAAATGAAAAGCTGTATAGCATAGTGGCTGAGAGTGCTGGCTAGGTTTATAACCCAAAGATGGTCACTTAGCCTCTGTGTGGCTGATTCTTCTGTTGTGAAAGGAGGGAACTGCCAGGACACAACACTCTTGATTGCCGTAATAGTAGAACAGAACATCTGACATGTCTGCTGCATGCTATGTGATTAATAAATGTTACTTGCATGTTATGTTGTCTTGAATTCTCATGAAAACATTACAGTAGGAATTATGAGGAAAGAAGATTAAGAATCTTAATTAGACCCATAGCAGGCCTGCAACTGAATCTGGACCTGGCAGATATCTGAACACACCTGTTGTTCCTCTACAATATGCAAATAAAGGCTACAAAACAGGAACCTGCTGGTATCATTCTATAAATGTGCATTCAGGTGCTTGGAGGAGAAAATAATTGGTCATTCACTCAAATTTCTCTGTCTTATTTTCTTTAAATAAATAGCATGTAAATTTATGCTAAAGGAAAGATTCTTAATAGTCTAATTAGATATTTACAATGCACTGGGAATTTTTCAAAAATTTTATATGGATTAAATTATTGTGTCTTTATCCCCAGAGTGATTAAGTAAATTGCCAAAAAATCCACAGGAAAAAAGGAATTGAGATTTTATTTTTACTACTAAACTTTAAATAAATAAAGAGACAATTATATTATTGGATATGAAGAATCAATATTAACAGGAATCTATTAATGGAATGAGAGCCTAAATAATATCCCACTCCTTAAATGGAGTTTGATAAAATGATTTTAAAATTAATCAGAAACAAATATTTAAGAGTAGAAAGTAACTATTCATAAACATGGGGAAATTTGTTCTATAAAACATAAAATCTGTAATAAATACAACACTGCATGGCTGACACTAGAGCACAAAATAAGCAACAGTGGCATAATTTGATTTCTGTCTAAATTCTGAAAATTCAATGTATAATCAAGTTACCATTTTGAAGTTTTTTCAACTTGCCAGAACAAGCAGTGGTTACACAGCTATAATATTGGAGGAAAATGTACTCTTTTGAAAAAGTTTACTTGTTTGCGTAGTTCAAGATCAAATTCCTCATGGATTAAGAAAAGTAAAAATAATTATCATAAGCCATGAATTTATTAGAAGAAAAATTAAAATACTATTTCTTGTAATTTTAAATTTAAAAGTCCACCTTACAGAAAATATAGATGATGCTTAAGAAAAACATAAATTTAGTGATTATTTCTTATATCTTTTATTATACTAACAAAGTGTATATTTGTAAAACTTACACTGAATTCAGTTTGAATATTTTGCCATCACTTATGGAGACCATTCTTATACTTGTTCTGTTGGTTCTAATGCAATTATATTCCCAGTAATAAAGGGTGGGATAGTAACTACTTACTAGACATAAAAAAATTCTTATATAGCAAACTAGAATAAACAGCTTAATTCTCTTACTACCATGTTCAGGTACTTAAACTTAAGGAGAAAAAATTCTATGACCATAAAATATAAAATATATTCATGATTATCTAGTCTAATTTCAGTTCTATGTACTTACTGTTACCAAGATTCTTTACTTCTTCATATAATATTAAGTTTCTACTTGGTATCTTTCCATTTAAGTGCGAAAGGGTATCTTCAATATTCTGTGTAGTGCAAATATTCTAGTAATCATGTTCCTACAGCTTTTGTTTCCCTCCTTGGAATATCTTCATTTCTCTTTCACTTTATGAAATACAGTATTTTTGCTGCAGACAACATTCTCAGTTGACATATTGTTTTCATTTATCGCTTTAAAAATACTATCCCCTTCTCTTGACCTGTGTGTTTCCTGATAAGTTATCCACTGTCAATCTAACTGAGAAAATCTTATACAAGACAGGAGCTTTTTTTTTTTTCCCACTGCTTTTCTTCGTCTTTGACGATTAAACTATACACAATATGTCTTGGTGTGTATCTCTTTGCAGTTGTACTTTCTGGAGTTCAGTGGGCTTCATAAATGTGTAGCTTGATGGGTTTTTTAAAAGTGAAATTTAAAAAGACTTTCATCATTATATTTTCAAATATTCTTTCCATTTTTTCTACTCTTCCCTGCTGGGAATAATATGAATTATATACACTTAATGGCATTATGTAGGTCTCTTAGACTATTTACAATTGAGTTCATGTCTTTTTCTGTCCCTGATAAATAATTTCTGTTAATTTTTCACTGTGTTCACAGGGAATTTTTTCTGATTGATCAAATCTACTACTGAAATTCTATCATTAATTTTTCATGTTGATCAGTGTGATTTTCAGTCCCAGAATTTGTTTTAAAATTATTGGTTTAAATTATTTTACTTCTGAAAATCTGTATTAATTGCACAATAGGTGATCACAAAATAGGGTGAATGTTTAAATTTCAAAAATAACTTATTGCAGTAAAGACACATTGGTATTAATTGCACTCAAGATATGCACCCCCTTAATACCCCACCTAATATTCAACACACACTTATTCCCATCATTCTTGCTGCTTCTGGAAGCAGTTCTAGAAGTCCTCTTTCATGAGTGTCTTTAGTAGAACTATCATGGCTGACTCAATGCTCTGAATGAATTCAAAACATTTATATTACATGACCGTTTTGACTTTGGAGACAGGAACCAGAAGTCACATAGTCTCAGACCAAGTGAATATGCTAGATGAGGACACACCATAAGGTTTTTGACATAAATCGATGTAAATACTTCCAATTAATCAGAACACTGAGACAGCCACAACAGCACAAATAAAGACTCTAAACAAAGATGATTTCTAGAACTGCTTCAGCAACAGGCAAGGATAGGATGAGGTGTTCAAAGGAAGGGAGAATATTTTGAGGGGGCTGCATCTTGAACTGTACTAAATTATTTTATTTAATCACCCCTTGTACATATCAATGCAGTTCTGTGTAATATTTCCAAACATGCATACAGCAGGTACTGATGGAGTCCAGCATTTTGCCTGACTTTCCTCTCACCTTTCCCACTCTAGTATTCAACATTGTATAGTTCGATGATGTTTGCAGCTTCCATATATGACACAGAACGTGTGGTAGTTGTCTTTCTGAATCTGGCTTACGTCACATGATTTATTTTAACGTGATTTTGTTTTAGAAGACAGGAGTTAATTCATATATATATATATATAATATCACATTTTCTTTACTTATCTTCTGATTGGCATTTGACTGACTCTGTATCTTAGCTAGTATAAATAAAGTCACAAATGAACAAGAGTATATGGATATTTTTGATGCATGGATATCATGCCCTTAGGATTTATAACCAAAAGTGGGATACGAAGACTAACTGGTAGATGTATTTTTAGTTTTTTGAAGCCTTTGTGCATTTTTCTCCATAATGGTTAATTTATATTCCCAAAAGAAGTGTGTGAGGGTTTTCTTTTCTCTGTAGGCTCTCCAGAATTCATTACTTTGGATTTTGAATAATAGTTATATAAGTGGCTGGTGATATCAAGCATTCTTTCATATATTTTTTGACCAGTTATATTTATTCTTTTGAAGATTATCTGGTCAAATAATTTTCCCTTTTGTAAACTGAATTACATAGATTTTTTGTAAAGATTTTTTAGTTTCTTACAAATTTTGGATATTTATTGTATCTCAGATGAATAAGTTTATAAATACCTTTTCTCATGTTGTTCATAATATTTTCACTTTTGTTGTGTGTTGAGGTATAGAAACTTTGATATAATTATTTATACTTCTATTTTCTTGTCCTTTGAGGATTATGACCAAAAAATTACTGCCTGTACTGATATCTTAAAGTATTTCCACTATGCTCTCTTGCAGTATGATCAGAGTTTCAGGTCATTTATTAAGGTCTCAGTTATGGCTTGTGTCTGGATGTCCCAAAAAACGTCCTATAGTGATAAGTGCAGTTTTTCAGATGTGGCCAGATAGACCGTGTGTGAGGCTGGGATTGATTCATGGTGCTGTGCTAGGCTCAAAGTCCATTGGGATTAAGGTTGTGTATGCTACCTGCTCTAAGTAGTCTGGATAAGATAAAAGGGGCAGAAAGACACTTGGATTTTTGCTAGCTTTTTCCTGTCAGGAACTGTTTCTTTGCGATGCCCATCTGCCATGCCACCATGTTTTGGAGCCAGCCAATTGTGGACTAAAACATCTACAAACTGTGAGCTAAATAAACCTTTCCTCCTTTGACTTTGAGTGTCTGGTATTTCATCTCAGCAATGAAAAAAGCAATTAAGATAGTCTCCAATCCATTTTCAGAAATTTTGGTACAAGACAAAACATAGAGGCCAACTTTCAGTCATACAGCTACATACAGCTATCTGATCTTCCTGATATTTATTAAAAACAATGGCCTTTCTCTAGGATAAACTTTTGGCATCATTGTCAAAAGTCAATTACCTTTACATATGGGAGTTCATTTCCAGAGCTTCTGTTCTGTTCATTTGGTCTGTATTTCTGCTTTTATTCTAATATCATCCTATTTCGGATCCTGTCAGTCCCAGAAATTCTGTGTCATTCCATTGATTGATTGATTGATTGATTTAGTATTTTTCTGGTATTCTCTACTTATGCATACATCATTTTGAGCTTTTCTGTTTCTGTTCTTTTTGATTCTTTTTTCATATCTTTCTTCCTATCTCACTGACTATATTTGAAACGCTGCCTGATCTTTTTTGTTTAACAAGCCTATTGTCTATATTTTCCCTGGGAAAGTTAATACCTTCTGTGAATTAGTCACACTTTCTTGGAAACTGGACATTTGAATACTATGATGTGCTAACTCAGAAAATCAGACATTTCCCCTCCACAGGCTTCAATTTGGTTTCTACAGTTATATGCTGTAGTTCTTGTGAGTTTAATGACTTTGTTAAAATATTTTGAAAACACTGTATTTTTGATCTGAAATCTTTGTACCTTAAGCTGGTTGTCAGGTACCTTTACCCAAAGGAGTTAAGGCTTGCCATTTGAAGGGAAATTTCTAAATATTTTTTTTACAAAAATGAATCTATTAGCATGTTATTTGTGCTACAAAAACAGTCTAAGAACTATTCTAAAAGTTACTAAAAGTGAAAATATGACTCACTCTCCTACTACTCTGTGCATCTATTTTCAGAGCTTCATGTTCTTTTCCAGTCTACGTGATTAACCAATATTGTATAATTATAATCAAAATGTATTTACAGTTTACTTCTGCCTATTTTAGGAGTAGTTCCATGTTTATTATTTATAACTGTAGTGTTCGGGTTTATATAATCTGGAACCTACTTGAAACTCGGCTAAGAATAAATAACAAAAATGATATCCGAATATCTCTTCACTGAAAATACACTTCTTTAAAGGAAGTGCTTACTCATGGACACTTTGGTATCTGGCCCAATTTTCAATTTTCATATAACAGAAGTGGGGATCCAGACAAATTATTTGCTGATCTAAGTTTACACACTTTGTATAACCCAGAACTAACACTCAGATCTGACAGTTTGTCATTAGTAATTATTAAGAGCATACAAATGAATAAAGTGCACCATAGTGACAATGCAATACTCTATTTCAAGGCTTGAGTTTCTTTGAATTTCTACATATCTCTACGCATGAGGTCCACAATTCTAAGAAGATCCTTAGCACTTGGAAAAATTTGTAAGAATAGCATCTTGTTTTCCTAAGATCTTATAATATCAGGCGAATCCTAACTCCTTTCTTATAATAACTAGAATGGTAAATAAAATGAATAATCTTAGGATACTTGAAGACTAGACAGAAGAATGAGTACTCTGTAAAATGGATTAGAGTAAAACTCTACCCAAAAGAGTGTTATACAATAAATCTCTACAGTCGCTCAAAAAAAAAAGCATAGTGTCAGGGGAAGAGAAAGGCACATGTTTCTTCCACATATTCATAAGTTTGGGACATAAAATTTTCAAAAAGTACTTGGGAAGGTTAACAATGTATAGAGGAAGGAAGGAAATTTAGCCCAAGTAAGACATCAAACAAAGTATTTCTTTAGCTGAATCCAACAGAGATCTCCAAAGACCATAAAGATCATACTCAGAGTGGTCCCAGACCAGAGAGTGGCTCTGTATCTCTGGATCTATCTACTTGTAGTTGTGCTAAGTGGTATAGTTGGGGAGATGGGAATAGTATGTGTGTTTTCACATATTTCTGTGAGACATATAGGAACTGGGTTTGGAAAACTCAAATTCTCTATTTGTGAAAAAAATGCTAGAGAGAATTGATGTGATTAGAAGATAAACAGTGTCTATGACTCCATTTCAGCATTCTTGTATCTTAAAAAGGAAAATATTAATTTCTTTAAATGTAATATAGAAGGATCTGACAAACCTGAGAAGACCCACGTCAGTTATATAACAAGTCAGTCAACTATTTGTTTTGCAACATCTCAAAAGATATCTAAACATTCAGCAACATAAAAAAAGCATATAAAATCATTTAGTTCAAGGATTTGGTATACTATGCTAAACTTATCTGATATTCATAAAAACAAAATAGCTCATAAATATTTTTAAACTGAACTGGAACCTTGCATATACTCACTATTTAATTTGATTATTAAATAAGATCAACAACAATGTAAGTAAATATAATTGCCTCTACTTGGATTTTTAAGTCTCTACTCCCTCAACAATTCCTCATCTGTAACATTACTGAGGTACAGTCACTAACTACAATACAAATTAGTAATTAGTATCTTTTCTACCAAGAAAAAAACTTTGAGATCCACTGATGGATGTATCATGACATATTCATTTTTTTTAAACTAAGTTTTGTCAGTGACTTTTGTCTCTTGGTCCAGTCCTAAATGTGGCAATTAAAAGAACATAGGCTGACTAAAATATACTCTGAGAATGATGTACAGATTGGCTCCATGGCTTTAATAATTGATATCTATATAGGTGGACCGATAATTGATCTTGGTGCACCTATGGTGGACCAATTACTCAGGAAGTCTATCAGAGGTAATTAAGACCTCATCTTACTTCCTACTCTTCTCTTTCCAATGTCACTGGTAACCTGCTTTATACACCTCCCACATCAAGGCCCTGACTACAAGGCCCTGCAGGATGCTTCCCACCACACAGCCCTGACTTCCTGGCCTCCCCTCCTTCTTGGTTCCTTCGCTCTAGCCACACGGGGCTTTTACAGTTCCTGGAATTTGTCAAGTATTCTCCAACTTCAAGATATTTACATTTCTTCATTCTGCTTGGGATGCTCTTGCTCTGTATATGAGACCTTTCTTCTCTCCTTCCCTTCAAATTCTTCTCAAAAATCACATTATAGAAGAAGCCTTCCCTCATTATCATGTAGTAAAATACAGCCCTCCTCTTTTAACAAAATGCACATTTCCTAAACTCACTACTTTGCTTTGGCTTTTTGGCAATCATTTATTACCATCAGACCTGCTGTACATTTATAAGCATATGTTTTTTATTTATTTTAAAAAGCAAAACAGAAAAATATAGAAATAATACAGAACTTAAAAAAATAGAAATCAACACTAGTTAATATTATGTTGCATATTGTTATCTTAGAAGTAGTTGTTCGGGTTACAAGACCTAGGCATAAAAAATGATCAGTCTAACAATGACATCACAAACTGTTCTTTCTGGTGAACTAACAGAGATTAGTATTATAGTTATCTAACTAGCATACATATACATACAAAAACTGAAAAAATAATAAGATCCAAAATGTAAAATAGATATTGTAATAATGGAAGGGAAAGAAACTTCTCAAAAGGAAAGAACAACTGAGATAGGAGAAAGTAGAAAAGGAAGAAAGGAAAAGATTATATGTATGTAGGTATAATTTTAAGTTTAAGCATAATTTTATGCCATGTATGTCTCTCACTAGGATATATGCTTCTTGAGGACAGGAATTTTGTCTGACTTGTTAATTTCTTTATCCTTAGCACCTCCCAGATGTCACTGGCATATAATAGGACAGTCAGTAAGCATGTCTGAATAGCTGTGAAATTGAATAATTCCAAATCCACCTAAGGCACACACTTTGTAGAAAGTCAGCTTGATTGAATATTCCTGAATGAACAAATACAGTAGGATATAAAACAAAACCAGACAAAAAACAAAACAAAAACTCTGTGGAGTTATAGAGGAAATGAAGCAGAGGAGAGGTCACTTTACTGAGAAGGTTAGTCTTAAAGAGTTAGTATGCTTTCACTTATATGCAGTGTATGTGCCCAAGGAACAAGGAATCACTATGAGAAAAAGGTATTCACAGGAGTGAGAACAGCACCTCTGGAGTAGGAATCAGCAAGTTGTTCAGTATGAGTAACTATGACTAGAGTTATTGAAGAGGATAGGAAAAGTAGGCACTGTTCAGGTGATTAAGTCTTTTACCATCAAGCTTAGAAATTTAGGGTCACTCTATCTTAAGACAACAGAGAGTTACAAAGGAATCTTACACAGGGAACTGATGTGTTCACCATCCTGCATGACAAAAAGGACCATAAAATATGTTGGATTTACAACGTGGAATTTTGAGTGGTCTCCAGTATACTTTGGGCAACATGAAATTAATATTTTAGAAAGCAAAATTGGGTAAAACTGATGAGCAAGGTGTTTAATTCTGATCCTTTAGTTTGAGGTGGTTTTAGACCATCAGGGAAAGATAAGAAAAAGTGATTCAGCAACACTGGCACAGAACGTAGGTGATCCCAGCAGGACGATGGCTGACGTTTTGACCTAGAAAGATGTGGAGTTAGAAGTCAGGGTAGAGGGTCAAAAGCTTGAAAGAGCTAGAGGATTTTACCCACAAAAGACAAGAATCAGGAAGATTTATTATTATCTGGAATTGCTATCATATGAAAAGAGGATTTCATTTGTTTTCCAAGTCTTCAATGAGCACAATACAAATAACAAAAATGCTAAAATGCTATTTGTGGTAGCATCATACAAAAATACATAGATTTTATATATTTATCATATATAAAATGTGCTCCATAAAATCATATCATCTCAAGCTGAGCAGTCTAAAACAACAGAAAATATTGATTACTTCATCGATTCTGGGGATTTGGGATTCAAAAGTGACTTAGTCCAATGGTTTTGGCTTGATGTCTCTCATGAAGTTGTAGGCAAGGCTGTGAGTCACCTGAAGAGTTGACTGAAATGGACAGTTGACTTTCCAACTGCTGGCTCATGTGATTGGCACAGGCCTGCTGGTTGCTGCAGTAGCCCTCATCCTGTCTCCATGTGTGGCTTTGCACTCGGAGACGTGTCTAAGCAACTTCCTGCCACAGAAACCTCCTTTCTCAAGATCTCTTGATAAAAGAGATAACAGAACCCAAGCTGTCACACCTATAGAACTGAGTCCCCGAAGTCACTCTAGAAGAGGCAGGGCCATCTTGGAGTTAGTTCAGGTCCCCAGGGGCAAAAGCTGCTTTATGAGGTTGTAAAATCCTGGTAACTGGAGGTGCAAGGATGGAGCCTAGGCTCAATGCATCAGATGAACAGGGAAAGGAAGGTTCTAGAACATGCAATGGTGATACTGGACAAGTTTCCTTGATTTTGTAGGGTTCTTTTACAAGGATTTAAGCTGACTTTGAAAAATAGAAGAGAGAAATACAGTTAAAAAAACACAAAACAGTTTTTATTTTTATAGTAAAAATGTTTGCCAAATTGTTGGAGGGTTACACTTATTAACCAAGCCTGGAGGTGAGGGCAGAACAGAGCAATCCCCCAAGATGAGATGATTGGCAGTGCACCCTGGAGAAAGGAGCAAGAATTTAAACACTGAGAATTGTTTAATTAGCCTAACTTCATTCAAGACCTCTCAGCCTAATTTTCATTGTTTGTATTACACACCATAACATCTTTCAGTATCAGCCCATCTTTTTGCAGTATCAAGCCCCAAGACTCCAAAATAGCGTTTTAAGATAACCTACTAGGCATTTCATTCTCTGAAGAAACCAATTATATATGAAATTAATAATTAAAAATTATAAATAGAAAGAACAAGAAAACATGCATACTCCATGTCCTGTGGGTAGATTTTTGCATGGTGTGCAGGGAATTAGGTGCAAAAATATCCATTTATGTTAATGGGCATTGCATGTCTAATTTCTCATGCACCACACCGTCGATTTCCCCCTTGTGTCTTTGTCAGTACATGGGACCACGGGCAGGGGGAAGAACAGTGAATGATTTATTTGATGGTCTGTCAATCATAATGGCAACCAGAGAAATTCCAAAGCTGTTTTTAACCTCTATAGAAACAGTTAGTTAGACCATATGCTTTTTTCTTCCTGCCAGATGCTGTCATTCATCAATTTCCTATTAAGAAAATGGGATTCTGCAAAAACCACTGAGGTTTTTTCTCATTTTAATAGATATTCCATAAAATCAGATTGCAAACATATTTTGCAGCTTTTGCAAAATAACTTTTGACACTTGATGATCATCATATTAATTTGGACCAGCCTTTAGTGATGTTTTCTATGGGAGGTCAGTGCATCATTCAAAAATTTTATCCTAGAGAAACTCAAATTATAAACAAAGAGCAGAATAAAAATAGGTAGTAGTAAGTAAGGAGATAGATCTTTGTCAAGTGGGAAGAGGACCAAGAGATGGAGGGAAAGAGGAAAGTTAGAAAGTAAGTGAATGAGGAAATGAATGAAGACGCATTGTGGGTATGTAACAACTCCGCAGAAGGAATGTAGACATCACATACTGCAAGCACGTGCAGGACTAATGAGAATTTTAACATATTCTATAAGTGCTGTTAGCCAGAGTTTAAGTTTAGATTAAATTGTTTTGTGTGGATGATTTAACCTATAAAAATGGTAAAAATCAAGTGATTGTTTAAAAATTATCAGAAACTTATTAAAATACCTTTTGGTGAGTAAAGAGATAATGGAATATTTGAAAATTAGAGGAAGTGCTCTGAGCTGAAAGCTGATTACCCAGATATGTCAAAGAGTTTCAAAAATATATGTATGTATTTTGCCCTCCACCAAGTAGAAAGATCATTCAGTGTAGAGCAGGAAAAAGGCTTAATTGCTGTAAAGTCCTGGGTGGATTTGTTTGTTTAGTTACTTGTTTATTGTTAAGGATAAAGATACCCAGAAAAGCTAAGGGCTTCTTTTCTTAGGGACAATAAAATCCTTTCAACCCATACAGAGCAGCAGTATGTCTTTAGGGTTTGGCTCTCTGCTGTAACAAGAATCATACTTTGGATTTTAAATGTGAATGCTCTAGGTGGTTGGAATATATTGACACATGCCATCATTTCTAACATAGAAGTTTTTGAAGTAGTCTTGTGATAACACCCATAGCTTCAAAAGCTTACTTGTCACCCTGTATTCACTTAGCAAACCAACCACCTTGGAAATGTAGGGGGGAAGAATATTGTATAACTCTGGTTTGGCATCATTTTGCATTGTCAGTAGGAACCAGCTCTCACAAACCCTGCAAACAGCTTCTAGAAGAGAGGGATGCTCTGAAATTCCAGGCAAATTTCTTCCAATAGTAAGCACCAATCAAAAGTTTGAAATTTCTTTGGCTGTCAGCCAGCAAGTAACACAAAGGGCCTGCTTGTTGCTTAAGATTTTGGTTGAAAGCCACCCAGAAAAAGAATCACAAATGTATAACTTTATAGCTGTCAGACTTTGTGGTATCCACTCCAGCCTAACATGGTAAACTTTATTTTTTTTTAAAGGTCATAAATGAGCTGTAATCTAGCTTTTAACATTTTAATTTTCCCTTTTCTTGCCCTGATGTTTTTTTCCCTGCTGGGACGGCCACTGCTGAAGGTCAGGGGAATGATAATGCTGAGGTAGCTCTGTCTTTTTATTCATAGGCCAGGTGGAGAGTGCATATAGCCGTAAACCTGAGCCCGCATCACACAGCACTGCTATTGACCCTCGCCCTCGGCTGGAGATTGTACCTTCTCCTGGGGAGAACAAATGATTCATTTTGCAGGTAGGCAGAGGCCTGAGGCTTGCTTATCCAGACGCTGCCAATTTTCCTGAATGATCTCCTGTGATTGGTTTTCTCATATGAATAGACTATTTGTGAGTACACTACTAAACTCTGTTTATTCAGGAATTTGTCTTTGACAAAAACAGCTGTCCTAGAGTTGAGATGATTAGTGCTTTATCTGCTAATGCAGGTTTCCATTTGACTGTTGGCTAAAAACACATTTTCATCCTGGGAAAATATTACTGTCACTTTTTTGGCACTGGAACAAATTTTGGGTGTTTGATCAAATTTAGCCATTAAAACAACAAAAACCAAAAATCCTTACTTCAGGTTGCTGTGGAATGACCTCTAACTGCTAACAAATTTCCAGCTCTGGGAGGTGACACAGAAAGAAGGAAGGTGCCGGGTACACAAATATGTATATATGCATCAGTCTGATTCTGATCTTGATTTTGCTGAGGAAGGAGGGTCCTCGCCAGGGTACAAGGCACATGAGGGTAGGTGAAGCCAGAGTTCTACAGCAGGAGTATTTGACCTGAAGCTCACTTTCTTTACATTTCACATTTAGAAACATGGTATTGAAACAGCTACTATCTTCGAACCACATAAGCTCTTTGTCTCATGGAGTCCACAAATGAAGTTGGGGACAAAAAGGAGGGACTCGAGACAATGTTTTTTAGAAACATAAGAATAGAAATAGCTCCCACTTTGTGAGAAGTGCCAAGTGGGTGACCACGTGGCCCCATGGTCCAGACCATCTCATGGGTAAGCAGAGGCCTGGAATTGCTCAATTGTTCATTGGTCACCTATCACAGGTGGCTCTGCAGATGGAAAATGACCTATTGGAGCTCTGACTCACTAACTCAGTTATGTAGCATGCAGAGTTTAAAGGGATCCTGCATCTTACAGCTAAGTTCCTCAAAACTTAGGACCTTAGGGAATGCCTGCAACCCTTTTAGTAGGATGGGGCTACACCCCATGTTTGCTGAAGAAGTCCATTCTTGGTCTCACATCTTAGTCCACTCCCTATTCTTATTTTAATTCCTATCACCCAACTGTATCTGTGGTACTTTCCTTTGCCTGCTGTCTGCCCATTAGCTCACTAAATAGTCTCCTACAGTTTTATCTTCAAATGCAGTTGTACAAATATGCACATAGTCCACTAAGTAAACTATTAAAAGCAACTGCTACTTACCAGAATATTATTTTACTATTTCAATATTTTCTAAGTATGTATTTCAGGGCCTTAAAAAATAGTGTCTGCCTAAACCTTCTGAAAGACTTTGATTTGGTTTGTATCCAGAATAACCGTCAAGGCCCAGCTGTTACAGGCTTGGTCCCCTGATCACGTCACTATTAGAAGGCCTCTTTGTAGTAATGCAATCAGAAGAGATTTTAGAACTGTGGTCCCTTCATCTTTCTCTCAGTTTTATACCCAGCAATGAGGTGGACAAGCTCTGTCCACCATACACTCCCTCCATGAAGTGTGACCTCACATTCAAAGGAATAGAGCCAACTGGTCATAGAGTTCAACCTCTAAAACTGATTCAAAATAGACTTTTTTGTTTATAAGTTCATATCCTCGGGTTTTTTGGTGCAGTAGTACAAAGCTAGCTTGACTTTAGTCTGTAAGATCAGTTCAAACAAAATTAAAGAAACCAATAAAGAATACTAGCCTCAGAGGTACACCTGAACTTCAAAGCTCAGAAGCTCAGAACCTTCTCAGCTTCCTCTCTGGAGTATGTTTCTTCTGAATTCTGTATCAGAGAAGGAAACCATGAATTTTTACAGTAATGTCCTAATCCTCAACTCAAAATCCTCCATCCTGCTCACCATTCATTTTGATTTTGCTTCTTCCTCCATTCCCCATATAATAAATCAGCCATCCTTTAAAATTTTGTTTTAAAATGTATTTGAGGTTCAATTTACACAGCCACCCAAGCACAAAAAGTATTTGAAGTTACCTGTGATTAACCTCTTTGTTTCGGTTTCTCCTACTTTGAACCCTCATATCCCATAACTAAGCCCCCTTTAGTTAAGTACTGTGAAGTTTCCCAGCAGTTTCCAGGTAAACACACCTCCTTCTATTTAGCTATATTGATTTTCCAGAGCCGCTGTCTCCAGCTGCCACAAACAACAGGGCACAAAACAACAAAACATGTTCTCTCCATTTTGGAAGCTAAAAGCCTGAAACTACAGTCTGGAAGGACTGTACTTCCCTTGAAGGTACCATAGGAGAATCCCTGCTTGCCTTTCCCTAGTTTCTGGTGCCCTTCAGCAGTCCTTGTTATTTTGGAGCTTGTAAATGCAACATTCCAATCTTTACCTCCGCCATCATATAATCTTCTCTTTTTCCATCTCCTGTGTGTTTGTCAGGGGCTGGGTCTGAAGGTCACTGAGGCTGAAATAAGGAATTTAACCCATCCTTTTTTTTTTATAATTTTATTTAAAGAGGAAAAAACAAAACAAAATAAAACAGAATAAAGGGTAGCAACCATACAGTATTCCAAGGAAAAAAGGAAAAGTACAACAATAAAACCTAAGAAATTATTACTTGACTAATTATATACTGACTTCTTGGAAATAGTTGTTTAAATTACGAAGTTAATATAACTACACAAGCTGTCTGTCTCCCATAGAAAAAAGTCTTTTCAAAATGCAATAGTAAAAGAAGCATCAGAACTATTTATTAGAGGAAGGTATAGAATGCACTCAAATGAACTGCGGGTACTCAAAGAAATGAGGCACAGTGCAGTTGGAGACTGGGGAACTTTTATGTGTTTTGGGAAGGGGAAATCTGTGAATAAGGTAAAGTATAATCTTAGTCTTATCTGATGGGAGGGCATGGCCCACCCTTATGAGATAATGGCCTATTCCTGTGGTAATGCAAATAGTTGTTCCTCCATAGTGAAAGAGCATCATTTCCTAGTAAAAGGGAATAGGGAGACTTGATTGCACCTGAAAAGGAGTTGCCCAGGTTTGTTGTTCCCGGAGTAGGGAGCAAAAGGTAAATGAATGAGGTTTGTGTTCTGAGGCTGCAGTTTTTCTTTACAGTATGATTTGTAAAATTTCATTTTCCTTGTCTTCTTTCTGCTTAGCTTTATTTCTTCTATCCTACCTCATGTACATGCCTCTGTTTTTGTTCTTCTTTTTTATAAAGATGAGAGTTATTTGGTTTAGAATGCTCCTTCATCCAGTATGACCTTATCTTAATGAATTAGAGTTGCAAGATTTCTAATTTAGACTTAAAGAGAACATTCACACCTGAGTGTTCAATCCATCTGCATATCTCTTCCCAACTGTCCTGCTATGAGGAAAATCACCACTGTGTACTGGAGTGCTGGAGACTTCTTCCAGAGACTCTAGGTTCTTCTTGTTCTGAATAAAGAATTGGGCAAAACAAGTGCAAAAGAAAGGGAAGTTTTACATTTATTAACGGTAGGAAAAGAAATATGCTCTGCAGAGTGAGTGTGAGCTAGTTAAAAGTTAGAAAAGTAGTCTACAAGGTGAGAGCAGTCCATGGTGAAAGAGGGAGCACAGGGGCCAAGAGCTCAGTGGCAGCCATCTTTTGTATCTTTCGCTCCTCAGGATAAAGTCTGACCCAGGGCCTCCTCTCAAAAACTTGCTTGATTTCTCACAAGAAGAATTTAAACTAGCAGTCTCCCATTGGACCCTAGTTATGGCTTTGGAAACTGTTTTTGCTGTGCATTTACTGGATCTCCATTACTAATCGCTCATGTCCACTTCCTCAGCCTGTTTTGCTGTAGTGAATCTCCTGCCTCATAACTAGGATAATAAGAAACTCAGAGGGATCCATGGTCTATCTTTTTCTTTATTTTTTTATTTGCCTATTTAAGGTACTTTGATGACTGAAAGTTCAGCTGTAGAGTCCACAGCAGAGTCATGTAGAATAAATCTGAAAAATGAGACTGAGAACTATGAAGACAAAGTGGTCCCTGCATGTCTTTTTTTTTAAATTTTATTTTAAAAGGGAGTAAAATTAAACACAACAAAACAGAACAGAATGGGACATAAGAAAGCATAAATTTCAAAGCTAGACAACCAGAGATCTTCACTATCTGTCATATTGTCTCTTGTTTTCTTCCAAATGGTTGTCGTTATCATTGCATATGGAGAGCTCATACTAAATAACATAGCCAATCTTTTCACAAGATGTGTAGCTCACTGGATCCCACTTGCTAGGCTGGGGGGAGATGGAGGGGGAACACAGGATGGGGGACAGGACTACATTAGATGTCTGATTCAGCCCACACTCAGCAGGATCACAGTCACCCCCCAGAGACGGGAAGAGTTTCTTGTTCTCCCAGCACCCCGAGTCAACCGCAGAGTGCAGGTCCAGACGTGCCAGGGTTTCTCTCCTTCAGGCTGCCGAAAGTCTACCACACGCTCAGCCACCTCCAAGAGAGAGGGGAGTTCCTTGTTCTCCTGGCACCCCGAGTCAACCGCACCGTGCAGGTCCCCATGTGCCAGGGTCTCTGTCCTTCAGGCCGCCGAAAGTCTGCCACACCCTCAGCCACCCCCCAGAGAGGGGAAGAGCTCCTTGTTCTCCCAGCACCCCTAGTCAACCACATGGTGCAGGTCCTGAGGCGCCAGGGTCTCTCCCCTGCAGGCCCCCTGAAGTCCACCATACTCACCTGCTATTTCTTTCTGATGAATTGACCATTACATTTCCAAAGCTCTGAAATGGCCAACAGACCACAGAAAGAATTCTCTTTAAGCTCCTGTTTGAAACCAGCAGCTACAGCAATCTGCTGGCCTTGCTTCAGGGCCATTTTTTAACTGTGCTCATATTTCCCCAAATGGGGGCTTTGATGCAATTTACATTTTCCCCCAACATACAAATGGTCATGCAGGGACATAGAACACAGAAAAGTATGTCAGACTGGGATGGGAAGCCCCTCTAACAGGAAACATCTTTTAGGAGTTATCAGTTCTATTCAAAGTTATGAAACACAATATTTTAGGATAAAATAAGCATAACTACTTCTATCTTTTGTTCTCCAATTACCATAATTTTGCATTCTCTCTCTTCTGACATGAGGGTGATTTCACTGGAAGAAGTTTCCATCCATTTTGTGTGGCCACAATTAGATTAATCTCAACATGTTGGCTATATAGTAAAACTTTAATAAGGATTTGTTAGATTAATAAACCACTCTAAGAAATTGCTCTGATTCTGCCAATTCTTAGACAAAATACTATTCCAGGGCATATCATTTTTATAGAAACCATCTTCTGACATCTAAATACCTTTGTATCTCTCTATTATTTCCCCTGTGCCCTTCATCTTTACTCTCCTGCTCAGCACAGGCAACAATGGCATATTTTCATTTGCAAGAAATATTTTCTCCCAGAACTTGAACACATTACCTAGAAAGAGCCTGATAATAGCAGTTACCTTAGTGAACTACGAGGCAAAATGATTTCATCCCTTACTGTTTGGGTCGTGCTCTGGTAGTTCCCTTACTACAAATTCTGTTGCACAGATGGTCTGAATTAATCTCCTCCCCACTTGCTATTTCCTGCTTCTCCTCTCTGTTGAATGGTTTCATACCCTGGCCAATTCATTTGCCCTGTTTACTATCCGTTTAGACTACTGAGTTTGCAACTTAGCTTGAATCTTCATTCTTACCTTCTGGCATCAATTGATTCAATCTACCTCTTTCTCTTTACTTATTTACCAGCAAACCAGTGAATACTACATGAGAGCCTACTTCTCTTAGGTTAGTTATGGGACAGCCTACATCTTTATCAGCTTGAAGCTCACAAATGCAGTGGCACTAAAGTTATAGACATTTTATTTCTGTCTCTGTAGCACTGTGGAGATGGTAGGTAGTTCAAGTTGCAGTTTTGTAGCATTATTCATACAGGGCCCTTGGTTAGTCTCATACGCCTAAGCCACCTATTCACTTTGGTCTTTTCTACATAGCCAAACCAGCTTATTAGTTCTGTGTCTACATTCCACCCTTTTGGACAGAGAAAAAGAGGAGGTGCAGGACAAATAATTTCCTTCCAAAACTTGATCTAGAATTTGCACCTAAGACTTCACTGTAACCAAAGCACATTTGTATGACATAGATTTAAGGGAAGTACTTGAGATTTCTGTTTCTTGAGAGGTCAGGAAGATGTTTGATCTGGGGAGCAGCGAGCACTGCTGTGTCTGTACCTTGCTCTCTGTGACAGTCCCAATCCTATCATCATGCCACTGAGAGTTCTCCCCAGTGACTTCTGTAGTTGCTTACACCCTTCATTTGGCTACTATACAATGTATTTAATTATCAATTAGCATATATATCCTAATTCTTAAATATAAGTGAGAAATTTAAAAACTAAAACAGGAATTTTTATGCATTTTGTATGATTTATGGAGATTAGTACACAATAGGCTCTCCATAAATACTTCTTGGTTCAAACAGCATGTTGGAATAAAGTTGAGGATATTATACACCCTTGATTGCCTTATTATAGTACTCACCCTAATGTGTTTCCAACTTGAGCTTCTTCATTAATATTCAAGACGGAGAACTATTATCTGAAAGCAAACTAAACTTTGCTAGCTTCAAAAGAAGAGATAATAAACTACAGAGCCCACTAAGGGCAAGCGTCTTTGAAGTGACTGTGTAGGAAAGGGGAATTAATCACCAGCATTAGCTGCTTCTTGGAGGCTTAGAGAAAGTACTGTATTTTCAGCAAAGAATCATTTACTTAGAAGAATGATGGAGAGATTGGTTAGGAGAACCAAAAAGTTCAATGCCCCACCTGGCCAGCTCTAGATATAGAGGTTTACGAGGGTGTGACAAAAGTCCACTGCAAAGGAAATAGAGACTATGAATCTAGAAGTTCTAAGCCCTCCTTGGTGGGAATGGTGGGAGCCATGTCATCTGGTGAGAATGCTTTTATTCAGAGTCAATTCATGTTTTGCTTTGCAAGCTTACAAATTTTCAGAGTCAGCTTTATTCAACTTTCTCTGCAGTTGTGCAGATGGTGTGTGAGCTTTCTGGTCATCTGAATAGTGACATATCTGAAAAACAAAACTATGCACTGACCTCATAGCTACCCTTTGTTTCTGACAAACAGGAGCTGCTATGAAAAGAAGGTCATCAGAAAAACAATCTGTATTCCATTGAAATTGTTTACTCGTTAACTAATAAATGGGGATAATGTTCTAATAGTACTATTAACATCTATTACCTGGTAAGTGCTAAAACTGTGACAGTGGGCATATTATGCTGTGTGTGGTTTGATAGTGGTCCTAGAATTTAAAGCAAAATGGTTCTATCCCACTCTGCCTACAAAAAATAGTAGGTATGAATTGAGTTTCTGAAATCCATCTGATGGGGTTCTGTTTTTTATTCCTTTTCTTTGTAGCCATGACACTTTAGCCAAGTTGTCATCACTCTAACTCAGTTTCCTTCTCTATAAAGAGGGATTATTAATAACACCTCCTTTCAGTTTGTCACCCTAAAACAAGTCATCATTGTCTCACAGAAATATATATTCTGCATTTCTCCTCCCAACTTTTATTTCTTCCATTTCCTTTCCTGTCCCCCAGCACTAGGCAATGTTTGGCAGTGACAGTGATCTTCTCCAGGTAAATCATGTCACTTATCTGCAAAGGATTCTCTGGCAATTTTCCATTTAGCACTCAAGATAAACTCTAAATCTCTGTGCAAGTTTATCATGCTGTGGAAAGACGTCAGTCAGGTGTCCCTCTCTCCCTAGCAGACCCTGAATACTAACTGTCCTATTTTCAAAACTTCGCACTCCCGGCTTTGTGTCTGAACCCTCTGCTCTCTTCTGGTTTCTTAGAACTTTCTGACCTCAGCTTTCACGTTGTCACAAAGAATTCTTTATCTGACCATCCTTCTAAATTCCTCATAGTTATTCCCTAGCACATCACTGTGTTTAACTTCTCTTAGAGTTGGTGTCACAATCTGAACGTGTCTCATTGACTTGTGTGTCTACTTGTGAGTTTTGTCTCCTTCACCTGGAAGGCAATCAAAACCTTTCTCTCTTTGTTGGTTTCTGTTTCCGCATGCTTAGGAAAGTACTTGGAACATGGTAGGTTTTCAGTATTTATTCAATAAAGGAATGAGTGAGGAATGGAGAGGCATCTCATAAGTTTGCACTAAAAATTGCGAGAGTACATAAAAAACATTGATGGTGGAGTCAGATACTTGGCAAAAGCCCAAGAAAAGCTAGAGCTTTTTGTTATTGTGAACCTACAGTACCCAGAATCCAGCACAGTGCTTCACTATCTGTAATACTATTCTTAATATCTATTCTGAATACTATTCTTAATATCTATTCTAATACACTATCTGTAATATCTATTCTTTTGCCAAGTCTTTCCTTGATCTTAGAAATTCACATAGTAAAGCATAGTTCAAAGTATTCTGCTTTATAGGAGATAAATATCCATGCTATCCATCACTGTTTATTAAAATCAGTCGTGGAGGTGGTTCCACTGGGCATGCATTGGTGGTAATAATTCAACATACTTTCTAATCTCCAATGTTGCCCCACTGGTATTTTGGGGATGTTTTTGCTTTTCATCCATGTGGGTTCTGCAAACATCTTCAGTCTTCTTCATGTCCTCTCTTGTTTTTGTTTCAAAGGGTTAAATAAAAAAAGCTATTCCAAATAGAGCATCAATAGCACACAGTGGAAACCAACTAGATCCTCAGACCTGGACTATTATTAGTACCAAGTAATGACAGTCATGTGTTATCCAAACTTCCACTGCCACATTTAGAGATTGCTTTCAATACTTTTCCAGCAAATAGGAACATCAAGGTTACTGTCCCCAGACTCCATGCTGAGTTAAATAAGACGAAAAGTCCTCCCCATTCGCTATGCCCCGAAACAGTAGGGTTCACCTTTGCCAATATCACTGGCCATTAGTCCACACCAGCAAGTCATTTAATGTGAGATTTTTCTCTTGAATGAGAGAGCTAATGTAATACAATATTATGGTCAACTATGTTTATAAATTGTGGGAAATAAAAAAGTTACCATTTTCACTTCAGAGAAAAGTACTTCAATTGTACAGGGAAGATAGCAATTCAGCAAGTGCATAAGAAGAAATAATGAGTTCTTAATTCTCCTTTGTGCACAACTTACTATAGGCTAAGGTTCATTCAAAGCTATGAAAGATGCTGCATGGGAATTAGATCTGAGATCCCACTGTACCGTGTTGTAAAAGGTGGAAACAGATTTTAAAGTGTTCCTGCCTATGATGATGCTGACTAGGAATATTTTAAGACCACATGTGTATTGATAATACAAGTGTTGAGTTCTGGTGCATGTTTACACTATCCAGAATTTTAAAAGTCACCCCTGCTCTTGAGGTTGAACGTTTTAAATCACTGTGTATGGCCTATGAGGGACTAGATAGGCTGTCAGTGAAATGCTACGGAATGGTCAGTCATCACATACTTAGAAGTCATGATCACTGGCCAGGACAAAGAGAGGAATAAAACATCAATGGTGGTTTTGGAGACTGAGAGAAAAAAAGTGAAGTTTAAATATAAATTTTAATCTAAATATCAGCAAAAGCAGATGTTTGGTAAGCACCCATTAAGACGATCTACAACTTACTGAATAGAGATGCTGTGAGAAGGTAGATAGCCACAGAGTTATTCAGTCATTGTCTCATTGGGTAGGAAAGAGAGTCCATCAAGCAGTCAACACACATTTCTTAGACTGCAGTAAGGAAGAATGCCTGAGAGCCTGGCTCAGTTAGGGAATCCTGCCTCCCACAGACTCCCTTTAGCCCTCTACTTTGCATTAAAAAAGGCAGAACCTACCCTAAGGTAAATTTTTTTGTCTAGATGCCAAAAATTGATAAGCTTTTTCTTCTTTTTTCATAAAACCTCTTGGTTATTACAATTAGACACATTTATATATTTAAAAAGCTATTTCTATTCAATATCACCTACATATCTAAGTGTTCTCCAGCTATTCAATTTTAAATTTATCCTTTTTTTTCAATTGAATCTTTTCTTAGATAGGCAATTAAGGAATGGCTCAGAAGTGGTATTTGAAACTCACTGTACTTTTTTTCAAAATAGACTTCATCATTCCCTCAGCTAATGTGTACGAGGCATTTAAATTTTAAAAGATGGCCTTGCCGGTTGTACATGACACCAGGAACAGGCAGAAGCTACAATCCTGAAAGGTAGCACACCATGTTATCAAATGCTCTTTTCCCTTCTGGGTAGTATTACTTACATTGTGCAAATATGTTATGCAAAATAATCTTAAAACTGAGTCTGCATCTTCGCCTCAGGTTCATACAATATTCATTGAAAGTTTTACAAAAAAAGAAATTAATTTAGGGTAAAAATCAAGCATTTTAAAATGCTCATGTATATCAGTGCAGTCACATTCCAAATGGGAGTTCAGAAAAAGCAAGAAAGAGCCAGATGAGTCTTTCATGCAGTTTATACAATTATACATGCATATATGTGTACATACATGTTTCAAGCATTCAGAGGCAACTTGAAAATCTGTGTGTGCTGGCTCCTGCTAGTTCCAAGGGCTTGAAAAAAAATACCTCTAGTCTGTGAAATTATTTGCTCTGTTATTTAAATGGTGCTACTGAAGTTAATGTGAGCTATTTCATGATTTTTTTTAAAGATCAAATGAAATTGTATTAAATGATACAAGTGCCTTGAATAGTGACAATGTGCGATATAAAGAGAAATCAACTCATGATAAATTTAATGAGCAGTATCTCTCGTTAAATTTATCATGAGTCAACTCTGACTTGCAGATAGATGTTTGGAGAATGTGATAAGCATAGCTATATTATATCCAAAGGCAAAAACATGGAGAATTTTGACCCCTTCAGAGTAAAATGTGTTAGCATTTTCCTTTGCAGATGATAAAATACATTCCCTAAAATTCTATAACTTTATGGTTTTTTCCTGTAATTTTTTGACAGGAATACAGTGGACTCCTGATACCTTCATAATTTTAATATTTGAAGTTTGCAAGCTTTATATTTCTGTTGTCACAATTATGTGGATTGGAAAGCATTACATGATTGTGATTCATTTTATGTAAGGAATTTTTAGATGAATTTTCATTGTGTAGTTTATCTTATAATCCTGAGATACAAAATTACATCAGATGCTCCATCTTTTGGAAAGAGATTTCCTTATTATTAATCCTTCATGTAAATTATAAAAGGAGTCCCTTTTTTCATTTTCTGTTAAAGAGGTTTTGCTCATTGACTTTTGTACTTTGTAAGTTAGTTTTTATACAATTTAGTTTTTAATCAGTTTGTGAATTCATATTCTTTGTCTAAAACATCACTGAGTATCATTAGGTGATCATTGCCCTGGGAAGTCTTTTGGACCCTTTAGATTCTTTCTTGTGACCTGATTTCAGACTAGTAGATTATTCTGCCCTTTAGAAATCAGTTGTATTGTGGGTTGAAATCAGACATAACACTAAGTAACTAAACGTTATTAAAAAACTATCTTTTTTTATATCATTTCTTTGTAAGAGCAGGAGACTTTGCCAACACAAGTACTCTGTAATATGTTTTTTATCTATATTTATGGTAGAATAAAGCAATTTTAATACTTAAGAAAAATGGAGGAAGGAATGACATGGGAAACATTAAGTAGTTTTTATTTCTCTTTTATTTCTCATAACACTGTCAGAATTTAAGCTAAAAATAAATCCATACAATTTGCTTTCTTGAAGACCACACATGTGTATTTATTTGGATCATTAACTGATACTCATATGCAAATGAGTCAACAGTTGTATGATTCATTGGCAAAAGTAAATGCAATAATCCATATGCCCCAGGTACCAGAGTACCTAATTGAAATGCACTACAAGGAAAAGTCAAGTTTATTACCCTTGCCTACAACTTGCAGAGTGACATTTTGCTTTACAGCCTTTGGAATCTTTCACCTCCCAAGAACAATGAACTTCAAAAACATAATACAAGTGGGAAAATTGCCTTAAAAATGTAATTTTAGAAGTGATTCTTTGAAAACACTGTTAAATGTGAAAGTTTGGTGAAGAGATGAAACTAATATTCCACTCATCTTCTATTGATTCATATTTAAGCCCAATGTAAAGTTCAGATGTTTAGGGGAAAGAGAAAATATAAATTGATTGAAAGAAATAAGTCAGAGTAATGCCTCAAAATTTAACTCAGGTGTTGTCCTTTGAGAGCCTTTAGAATATGGCTTATGGTGTTTTCCTTTGTTGATTTTTATTATTCTTTTCTCTTCTCATCCCAAGTAGCATTTGTTTTCAAGGAAAACAAACAAACAAACAAACAAACAAAAAACAAATCCACAATTTCTTAAACTGATTGTCTTTTCTTTTAATTTTGGGATTGACTACATTCTACCATAAAGAAATCGTAATAGAAAGGAGCAGAAAAGCCATGGTGACTCCTAAGCACCAGACTGCAGGTTACAGATGGGCCTTACATAACCATAAAAATGATGAGTAATTTGAGTCTTTAACTGATCCAGGTCACATATTAAACATTTTACCCACATTTTATGATTGTCTCCTGCAATTAGGAGATGGGTATATGTCCATGAGGGTCCACTTTATACAGGATTAGGTTGAGTTTCTACTGTGAATTTGCTCTAGAATTTAGCACAAATTTCTCCTCTTGGGGTCCATCGTTTCACACCCCAGATAAGCTTATGATGAAACAATTCAACTAAACATGTCTAAGTAAAAGCAACCTGTTCCCTGCACAGTCACTGTTTTTCAAAACTCCCACTCTCCTTGTGGCTCCCACCTACCCCATCCTCCAACCTCCAATCAGCTCTCACAAATCCTTTCCCATATTCAAATCAGTACTAAATGGGAGCCAGCTACTGTTTCTCATTTCCAAAGCAACCTACAAGCTCCATATCTTCCCCCAAGATCAGCTTCCAAGATTCTTTCTACAACCAATGGGATTTTTTTTAACTTTCTTTCCCCCTCCCTTCTCCTCAGAACAAAAGAGAAAAAAATCAGAAGACTGAAACTCATCCCTTAAGACTTTAACCAAGATGGATCTGCTAAGAAGCACATGGGTTAAGAAATTGCCAAATTCCAGCAGTTTGTGAATAAAACAAACCAACAAATGCTCAGGGAACAAGTCAACTTTTTTCACATAAAACTGGCAGTGTTCTCTTTTGTCCCCATTGTTCTATTGCTTTTATGTGAAATTGAAAAATACACTGAATTTTGCAAATGCCTAAGGGGAAGAATTTTAAATGGACTGATACACAGAGACCCTCCCTTCTATGCCAGCAATAGAGGGACATCACTAATGATGCCGCTACCTCAAGCAAGAGTCTCCTAAAAGTTGCATGAGATCAAAGACTGAAGAAATGTTATAAATAAATCAAACAACAAGACTGAATAATCTCACCATTCTGTTTGCAACTTCAAAAATATAAACTGCAAGTCATTATCATGCTGACAAAGAAGTTTATGAATTATATAGAGAAGTCATCCAGAGTTTGAATTCAAATATTATCCCAATAGCCCAAAAGAGAACGCTGCCTATGTTTATTCTATAATTAAGTGGGATCCATCACTCACTTCTATAAAGTCTGGAAATTTCAAATTCCAAACTTTAAGTAATACTATTTGTATATCCCCAATCCAGCATTTGCTCTTTTCTTCCTCATGCAAAATCCATGGAGGTATTTTTGAAATACACGGGGTGCCTGGAAACATTTCAGGGAAAAAAAAATATATACATTTTTACCTGCATTATACATCAAGGAAAATGTTTTATACACCATTAAGAACTGACACACATGAATCTGTGCAAACATTAAAACTGAAGATAAACAACATTCTCTGCAGGTTACATTATATTTTAAGATCCTTAGTTGCCAGAGCTAATACTCCTTTCTTAAGCAAGATGCACTCATGTGGTCAGCAGGGAGGTCTTCGAAGAAAGTTGGAAATGCCAGAGAACGTTTGTCCATGGGACCCATGAAAACGTGCTCAGAGACAGGCATTCGTTTCTGTAAAAAAATGGACTGTACAAATAATGTGGCCCAATACAAAGCCACTGTTTAATGCACTGGCTGCCACTTTGCAAACAGAATGAAAATCATCCACTGAATCAGATGCATGGACTCAACTTGGAGCCACATGTTCCACAACAAAACACACACGCTATTACAGAGTACGGAGATCTAAAGGAGCAAATGTTCTCTACGTCATTTGCAAATACCAACCGCCACTCCCAGCTCTGAGAACTTAATAATCTCTACTCTCACTGAGTTTACATCGTAACGGGGGATGCATATAATAAAGAAATTATAGCTAAGATTGGAAACATTAAGAAGAAATTGAAGTAATACAAAGCCACGAGTGAGTTCCTAAAAATGAACCCATAACTTTCCAGGCAGAGACGTTTACACTGAGACTTAAATCCTACAAAGTAGGGCACAGTAAGATCTGGAGAGAGCATGGTAGAGGAAGGGATCTGCAGAAAAAAAAAAAAATTCACATAGACATTTTCATTTAGAAAGAGGAGAAGGACATTGCATTCCCAACCACCCTCACTTGTAACTAAAAATCCCATGGGTGTTCATATTTGGGCGTGGTGTGATAGGAAGAGTCCGCTCCTGTTTCATTCTGCAAGGGGGTTTGCCTTAGTTCCCTTTGAAAACACCATGATAATCCCCTCTTCAACTTTCTCTGGAGCGTTGCTAGGGTGACACTGTAATTCAAAGGACAGAATATCAATACAGCCAGGATGTACAGGAATGTAAACAAGCTTTTAAAAAATAGTCCAAGTGTTTGTTAAATAGACCACAACGGGACAGGTCCATTATCATTGCAGAAAGCTCTGTACTTAGTATGTCCAATTATCTAAATAGCTCAAAAACATAATCAATCCATCAGTAGTATTCAGCTTCCTCGCTCTGATATCTGATTGTGAATTCTCTGTGTTTATCCATATTTCTGCCAAATGTCGATCCAGAAATGTATTAGCATCTGCCAGTGATGAATAAACATAAGATTGTGCTCCTCCTGCAATTCTTAGTGGAGCGCGTAGAACAAGGGCTCGCCGAATCCATACCCCATGGATGCTTCTTCACATCACAGAACTATGTTCTTTTCTTTAATAGAGTGAGCATAGTCGAGAATGACTCTCACCTTGAATCCTTGGCCTTTACAGCAGCACTGCTTTTCTTCCCACACTCAGCCTGCAAGGAGTTATGCATTTTCAAAGATGAGCTCTGGTTTTCTTCACAGGCAAATACTTGGGGAATTTGCAAAGCCCAGAGGCTGAGGGCATGCATGAGTGCCTAGGCGAAGAGGTGCATGAAGGGCGAGGAGGCTGCAGTGTCTGTAAACCTAGACGGCTACTCTGAGGCTTCCTTGTCTCCATGACAGGCAGAGTGCTATGCTGAACAGCTTTTTAGTCCCTTCCATACCTAGGTGGTGGGATCCGGTTGTTCTTGTGACAGTGCGATAAGAGGCAGGCAACTTTGCTGCAGATAAATGTGGCACACATAGAGCTGTGTGACCCTACCTAGGTTATTCATCTTGCTGGAGCAATTTTCTTGGTGAGTAGCAGCAAGAGGCTTTCCCACTTCTTGCCCCTAGTGCCACGGAGGTGAGTTATTGTTATGGTTTGTGTCTAGATGTCCTCTCAAAGTGTCGTGAAGTCATCGGTGGGGCTTTTTCAGAGGTAGACGAATTTGCAATGGGTGATGCTTGTATTAAAGGTCTGTGATTATTAAATCAATCCACTGATTGACTTAGCAACACCCTAATCTCGGTAGCCTAGATTGAGTATAAAAAGTGCAGAAAAAGGCTGCTATGGCCCCTTGCTTGTTTTGTTATCTTGTGCCCACCATAAACTATTTTTCCTCTGACATGCCAGTTTGCCACGTGCCTCTCTGAACTCTGAACTCTCGGAGCCAGCAGACTAAGGACTAAAAACCTCTACAAACTGTGAGCCAAATAAACTTTTCTTCCCTTAACTTTAGGTGTTGGTTATTTTGTCTCAGCAACAAGGACAGTAACTAAGATAGCTATAATCCCTCTTTGATCTCAGTGCTATTTTTTTCATCATGCATGTTGCAAATTACAGATAAAAGAATAGCAAACAATCAAACCAAAGTTCCAGTTATCAACTTGTATTTTGTAGCTCTGACCAGGCAAAGGAACTTTCAAAATATGTGTCAAAATGGTTTTTCTTGGGACATTTGGGACCCTGACTAAACATGGAGATTTTCAGCCTATGGGAGAAGCCTTAATATAGCCACCCAACTTATATGACAAAAGGATAATCTTAACAGCAATTTTTTGTTCATGGCAGGGAGGACAAGGTACCTATGAAAGTGCATATGTTGTGTTTGTTAGGCATGAGTTTATGTTCCATTTGCTGTTACTTCCCTATTAATGTCTATTAAACGGAGCTATGTGCTCTGACATATTAAGAAGGTATTAGAATAATAGTCGTAGTAATATATTTATTACACTTTGTTCACAGATAATTTTAACCATTTTCTGAGCACTTTAGATTTTTCAGCTGCCCAATCTGCTTCTGCCTTATCCCAGTAGTCAACCCCTACTTGGCTTTTAAAGCCAAGCCAAAATATTATGGTACTAGTAAAGCACACCAGAACTCCAAAAATGGACATCTCTTCCTCAGTCTCTGACAGTTTTGCATATTGTTGCCAAAGCACTCAATATTGAGTTTTATAACAGTGGAAATGTCTACCTCATTTTTTCAATGTGAGCTCACCCTAACTGGTAAGTTACCAAAACAATTAGAATTTCTAGACTTTTGTTACTTAGTCAGAAAGCTCATAAAGAATTAAAAAAATATTTTGTGTCTAAATCGTTTTCCATGAGCTTTCCATGTCCTCCAAGGAAGGCACTATATCCATTTTTCTCACTTCTCACAAACTTAGCACCATTGCTGGGCCAGTGTGCAGTAACACAGTAACGGTGTCTCTATGAATGAATGAATGAATGAATGAATGAATGAATGGCTGTCACTGCCATGTGAAAGCATTTCAGTGACACTACACTAACTGTTAGCAAA
Source organism: Dolichotis patagonum (assembly GCA_004027295.1). NCBI lineage: Eukaryota > Metazoa > Chordata > Mammalia > Rodentia > Caviidae > Dolichotis > Dolichotis patagonum. Next base: position 122,910 of record PVJX010000904.1, read on the forward strand.
TATTCAGGGATATGAGACATCTCACTATCAGAAGTTAAATAAATTAGAAAAGTGCTAATCCAGAAAAGAGACAATAGTCTTTGCATTTTCACCATTTGAAAAAATGGTCTTCCTAAAAATTGATGAAGTCTGTATCATCTCTTAAGATGCAACTCAGAGGTGCCCTTTGTGGACTGTCACTAAATTCCTAGAGACTTGTTTTTAAGAATACATTCACTCTCTTCTTCATGTTCTGATGCATTTAATCTTTCTTAGTTATAGAACTCTTAGACTATAAACATATTTTCTTCTTTTGCGAAACCAGTGTTTCCCAATCAGAGCTCATGATTCCATCTCAAAACAGAAAGACTGGGAATTCCTCTTGTTTGTTAAAATCGTATATGTGGGGATAAATAGAGTATTATCTTAATGAATAGAGAGCATGGATGCTGCTAAACAAACACCCACCTGGGGCAAAAGCCCCTCATAATTAAAAATGACCCATCACATAATGTCAATAGCGCTGAGTTTGAAAAGTGCTATGCTACATAATGAACTCTTTAAATACCAGAATTGTGTTTCAGTCCATTGCTTATTTTAATTTCCAATCAAACACCAATTTTTCTCCTATCTATCCTCATAACATTTAATAACCAAATAATTAATTGAATGAACAAATGAATGGCTAGGTTGGTGGATGAATGGATGGACAAAGAGATCAATCAGTGCGGGTACTGGTCAGTCCTTCTGCAACTACTTTAGAGCCTTTTCAAATCTTGGCAGCATTTCCTGTCCAAGTCAGAATTGCTATTTATTATCTGAATTACAGTCTAATCAAGACACGAACCAAGATGTTGACCTGACCAGCTCTCATTTTAAGCTGTGCTTGACCAGAGATCTTAAAGACATCTATTCATAGCAAATATTACTAGCCCTTTTCTGGTTGTTTGGTAACAGGGTTATTTATATTCTATCCCATTGTGCTGAGCACATGTTTCTCAGATTTTATCATCTATCTTGCTGTTGTAATGCTTCTTATAACCGCATTATTCTCCAAGGCTGTTGACGAGTGTGACATGACTCTCACTTTAAAAACCTTTTGAAGGGTCTTCTCTCTGGATTCCTCCTAGTAGTAGGACTCAATCATGATATCTGAGGTAGAAAATGAATGCATTTTTTTCGGTCAGCCTCACCCACTGATCTTTCGGTCAACTGCCACGTACTTTCATTTGTGATTTTCAAAATAATCAATTATATCTAGACGTGAGAAAGATGTTACTCAGTCTGAGAGGGTCCCTCAAACAAAAGCTATCTACATTCTGTGATATCTTTATACCTTTTCAACTTGTGTTGTTTCTTTATTTGCTACAGCAGGTGCCTTATGGACTTCAGGTGAAGGAAATATGTGAGTTGCATGTAATTTTTCTGTCAGGCTTTTGAAGTGGATTCCATCTGTGCACATCCTTGCTGCATTATAAGCTGGATCTAGGCAATGAATACAGCAGCATCACCACTACTAGAATTGTGACTTTTTTTTAAATCAGGCTGGCTCTACTATTTTAAATAACAAAGGATGTTTAAGAAATTAAACCTCGAATCCTAACAGTGGTAATCATAATCACACAAATACATACATAGAAACAGACAGACAGACAGACAGACAGACACACACACACACACACACACACCAAATTTTCCCTGGAAATAAATCAGTAGGAATAGTTTGAATTGCTTAAAACTTCTACTAGTCAAAAAAATGAAGGCAGCATTACTGTATAGAGATTTGAAATCATGAAATTACATTAACTCAGTGTTTGCCTCCTTGTAGCAAAGCATGTGGCAAGAGTGAAAGAAAATACTTTCTGGGGAAAAATAATACTTTAGGTCTCCTATTAGTATTTCATATTTTCCAGCGCTGTACATAGAACTCAGGGCTTTCACATCCTGGGCAGATACTCTACCACTAAGCTAATTCTCCAGCCCTCCAATTATTCTCATCAACTTTGTTTTGTTTCGTTAGGTTAAAAAATGCAGGGGGGAAATTCCAGGGACCAAATGTCTAGATTGGCTAAATGTGACGTATTTCATTGAAGACAGATTTTTAAGAATAGTATGAATGATGTGTTATGTATTTGTGTCAGCTCCTTGTAACGAATGTTATCATTATGTACTATAAGTATATACCCATAAAAATAAAAATTTGACAGAAAAGCATTTAAAATAACTTGAAAGAAATATGAGATTAGATATGTTGGCAAGTTTATACAATCTCAATATGGCATATTTTTCTCCCAAATTTTCTTTGCAATATGTAGTATACATGAATTTTTGCAAAAAACGTACATATATCATTTAAAAGACAAAATACAACATATGATCATTGTGGGCCTAGTACAAGGTCAAAAAACTAGATTTTATCGTATCTGAAACATTTTTATGTGCTTTTTCTTGAATTCACCTCTTTTTTCTACCCCTTCTACTAACAGCTTTCCTGAGTTTTGTGTCAATTTTTTCTGTTTTCACTTGAAACTTTTACCTATATGTGCTTTCTGAAATTTATTTAGTCTTATTTACCTTAAAAAATAAATGGGACTACTTTTCTATTTTACATCAGCAATATTACACCTTTTTGTGGGGATTTTGTTGTTGTTGTTGTTGTTGTTATTCATTTTGTATTATTTTATATGAGACTAGAGATTGCTATGTAGCTCATGCTGACCTTAAATTTGCTACGTGGTTCCAGACTCTCTTCATAATTACCACCTCCCTGCTTCCACCTCTTGAGTAATTGGATTACCGGCATGTGTCACTGCATCCAGGTCAATATCATGTCTTTGAGATTTGTCAGTGTCAATGTATCCTATAGGGTGAATATACCACACTTTAACTGATTCGACACTTGATGAAGATTTGGTTCTTTCTCTTTTGTTGTTTGTTTCCTTTACAAACAGTACTACTCTGAGTATTAAGAATACACACACACACAAATATATATGTTGGCTCACATTTAAAAGTTTCTCTAGGATACATGTTTGATGTTGGAACATCTGGGTTATAGGGTACAAAGGCACCTGCATATAAGTTAGGATGTGGAGATGTATAATTAAATGATGTAACAACAGTAAATATGCACTAGAAGAAGTTTAGTCCTCTCATCTGTTATGCATATATAGTAGTAAAGTTGAAAATCTGCCCAATATATTCTTATGTCCAAAAATCTGCCCAATATGTTGTTATGTCCAAAAACAAGCACCAAATGGTCACATTGCTATACATTTGCCTGAGAGAAAAGACTACCTTGTAGCTTTTGCCAGTTGTACCAATAATGATTATTCCTTCTCTTCATACTAGAACATGTGTGAAGAGTACCGGGCAGTTACTTGGCAGTAGGTCGTTTAATTTAAAGCTGATATGCTCTCATGGTTAAAGAGTTTTCACAGGAATTCCACAGAAGTCCTGCTGAGCTACACTTAGTGCATCAGTTCAGAAGTCAGAAGTCAAATAGAACTGATTTGTCCTATCTCTGGTGATGCTAACTATTATTTGGTAAAGATAGTAAAACAGCAAGACTCTACTATAATACTAGTTAGTAAAGATATACTTAAGTGGATAATTTCTTATGATGAAATCATTTGAAATTGTGTATATATTCTATTGCCTATTCACAGATCAAATTTAGCATTCCAGGATGATTTTTGCCTGACTCAGTTAAAACTATGATTCTTGCCAAGTGATGATTTTCTAATTCTATCTACATTTCCTAGTTGGCATTCTGTGATAAGACAGAGCTTTCTCTTCCCTTCTGTTTAATTAATACATTAATTTACTTATACCACTGTAAACTTGTGGATCCTTATTTTACTCAAATGTTTATAAACTCTTACCGTTGTTAATTATTTTGACTCTCAAAAGTTATTTAAAATATGACCAGTACAAGTTGTTTCAAACTGGTTTCTGTGACTTTTGACATTCTTTGGGTGTTTCTTTATGCTGTGAATCAGCTATTTGTTCTAGTATCTTTTCCTATTTTTCTGTATTAAACTAGTCACTATTTCCATTGTTGGACACAACACCAGACACTCACAATTTAGAGGAAGAAAGATTTAATTTGGCCCACATTTTGAGAGGATTCGGACCATGGTAGTTGGCTCCAAGGCAGAAGCATCTTGGTAGAAAGGCATGGTAGAGGGAAGCTGCTGTGTTTATGTTGGGAGGAAAACAGAGCAGAAAAACAGTACCAGGAATCATATAGAGTACTCAAATTCATGTCACTGTAACCCATCTAGACACACTGAAAAGTGTCTCCTGGGTGTCCCCTAAGTGTCCCCTGAGTGTCTCCCATACCAAAAAATTTCACACAATCAGTGTTAACTATCACATCCTACTGCTTGTCAATTTTTCATGCTTATGCATTTCTTTAAACCATACCTAATCCTCCAATAAAAACAAGCCCATAATGCTGCTTAATGTTCTATAACTACTTTGTATACTAGTAATAACACAATAATCCCTTTCACAAATCTTGACATTTTCACCATTTTTAGAACTTCAAGTCACATTCTCTTGTGAAACTCATGGCAAACTCTTAGGAGTGAACCTGTTTTTAAAAATTTCCATAATCTCAAGATATAAAATCACAGGGCAAACATTACCATTAGAAGAAAGAAGAATAGCGACTTAGGAAAGAATAGCATCAAGGTGAGACCAAAGTCCAGCAGGGCAAAAGTGAAATCCTGTAGCTCCATGTCCATCAACTGGGTCACCTAGCCATAATATGTGAGTTCCAGAGAGCTTGGGTGTCCCCACCCTGTGGCCTTAGTAGTTACAGCCCATATCAGCTCTCTCAGCAGAGGTTCCATGTCCCTAGCAGCTCCAACATCCTGGTGGCTCCACAAGCTTGGCTTCACATCCAGTTTCACACATTGTACTCTCAGTGGATTCTTGCCTGGTCTACCAACTTTTCCTTTGAAAACCAGTTGGGTGCCTCCCTGATCCCACAACACTTCCATTCTTAATGTCAGGAACACCAGTATCACATAGATAATGCCAAAGTCTGCATAAATGCAGCCAGCAATAGCTAGCTCCTGTTAGATCATGGCAGCAGCAGCCTCTGGACCCTAAATGGCGGAGTACGGTGAAGTGAATCCTGGATCAGGAAACTCTTCTCAAATGAAAAATTTGTACTTTTTTTCTTAACCTTTGGTTCTTGAATGGGTGGGGGTATGCTGATTCCTAACATACCTTTGGAGATTTTCTTAGTGCTTTGTTTCCTTTTCATAGCATTAATCTCTTCAGCAGCCACACTTCATCTGGTCCCAAACTTTAAATATGGTTTCTTCTGTTTTTCAGTATTTTTCTGCTCTACTTTATATCCCAAGTTCCTATGATAAATCTGGCTAAAAGTAGCCAGCAATTCCCATGCCACAGCCTAAATGTTGGGCTACTTTGAAATCTTATTTCCTGGAATGATTAGTCCACTGCCTTTAATATCAGTCTTCTACAAAGTTTGAAGACATAGTCATAGTGCAGCCAAATTTTCTGACAAAGTGTAAAACTCATGGCCTGTATTCCAACTGCCAAAGATCCTTTTTCTTCACTGAAACTGCTTGAGTCTGGCCTTTGCAATATGCATTTCTATCATCATTCTTGTCTTCCAAGCTCCAATCAAAATTATGTTTATACCACTTAAGATCTTCTCTAGCCTGCATCTCTAAATCTTTCTAATTTTGTTCCTCAAGCCATTTTTCAGAAATATGTTCAAGAAAAGCCACAACAATGTCCCCAATGCCTTAGTAAAAATTTTCTGTATTAGTTAGGTTTCCCATTATTGGACATAATATTCAACACCACATCTTAAAAGAGAAGAGGAATAATTTGCCTCATATTATAATGGGATTCAGTTCATTGTCAACTGGCTCCAAGAGAGAAACATCACAGCAGAATAGTATGGCAGAATAAGGTTACTTACTTCATGATGACTGAGAAGCAAAGCAGGAGAAAAGGAACTGAATAGAAGGTATCAGGAACTACATATTGTACCCATTGTCATTCTTTCATGACACACCCAGACACTCCCTGAAGTGTGCTTCACCAATATACCAAGAAGTGTGATTCACCAATCCCCTGTGGAGCTACGAACCAATCAGAATGATACAATCAATTTAATCATCTTACCTATCAAGACAAACACTTTTCTAAAGAGACTAAGTTCTTTAATGGAAAATAGTATTTACAGATCTAAATCTGAATATTTACTGGCTTTACTGCTATTGAATTCTCTATTATTGCTTGTAGATCCTCTTAGGAAACACAGATAAGAACTGTAAGTCTGTATGTTTCTATGCTCAGACACACACATGTATCTGTATGCTTCTATATCTAAATAGACAAGTGAGAAACTGTGAGTTTTCACTGATAATCTCTAATATTTAACAAACACCAATGAGTTTATTACAGCCTTCCTACTGCATGTTCATAAATCCATTCTCCAGGAGTGAGAAATCCATTTACCTTTAGTTTATTTGCTGACTAAATCAATCTGTTTTATATCTAGCCACAAGTTTGTATGAGTAAGTTCAAAGATGATACCTGAAAGAGTGAATACTCTTTCCCATGAATCTTCTGTCATGCATATGAGGAAAGCAGATGAAGGAATAAAGGGGAAATACCCCTGTAACCCTCAGCCCTGGGGCCAGGGACGTAGTTCAGTGGCTCAGCACCTGCATGGCAAGCACAAGGTCCTGAATTCAATTCCTGGTAAAGAAAAGAAAAGAAAGACCTCAGCCCTACTTGTATAAGTGGTATTTTGGGGGGTACCAGCCCACGACCAGGATCTAGACTTCCACAGACAATAGTCACAGTCTCATAGTCACACAGTGAAGAAGGGAAGCTACAATAAGTACTTAATTTTAATATAGACTAATTGGTCAAGCTTTTTCTTTATGGTGTCTGCTTTTAATATCTTGTTTAAGAAATCTTCTGTACTCGCAAGAACATAAACATTTTCTCAAATATTGTCTTCTCAATGTTATATGTTTTCACTTTTCATGTTTAGGCCTTTTAATGTCCCTGAATTAATTCTTTACTATGATGTGATTTTGAGTTCCAAATTATTTCTCTTTTTCCATATGGGTTGCCACCTCTTTCTGCAACTGTTATGGAAACGGCCATCACTTCTTCCCTAATCTGCAATGTTAACTCTGTCCTATTTCTTTAAGCTCTGTATACTTTTCTATTATGTTGTTTGTCAGCTCCCATGCTAATACCGTGCTGATGGTGTGACTGGAACCAGGAAAAGCCATATTCTCTGCAGAACAGTGTGAAATGACAATGCAGAGGCTCCGTCACAACAGTGATAGTAGAAAATTAGAGCAAACACTGGGTTTTCCAAGTCCACACTCCAAGTGATGGCTCAAAGCACGCCTTGCTAGCACTCTACAGTAGACCATATATCTATTAGGAAATTAGACCATCAGTGAGCCTTTTTCCAAGTCCAAAATCAGGGTATCAGCAAGGAGACTTAGTCCTTCTGAACTCTGTAAAGGAAAATCCATCCTTCTCTGCCTCTCCCAGCCCACAGTAGCGACTACTGGTTCTTGGCTTTCCTTGGCTCCTGATTGCATTACTTTAATTGCTGCATCTGACTTCCTGTGGCACTTTCTTCATGTGCTTCCTGTCTTCACATAGCTATTTGCTTACAAGGACACCTGTCAAAGCTGACCAGGAGCCCACACCTAACAGTGTGACTTCTAGAGTAATTACATCTGAAAGATCTTGTATGAGAACAAGATCACATTTTGAGATGTTGGAAAATGGGACTTTATCTTTCCTGAGGGGTACAAGGGAACAGGAAAGACTAAGGCTAGGAAAGATAGTATATAATTCTATTCATATTAAATACCATGCAGTCCAAAGATATACATAAAGCAAAGATATCCATTGTGGTGTTTCCTTTTAAAAATATTTTTATTGTATGTATTTAAAGTTTACAATATATTTGGATGCATTTATTTTGAAATGACTACTGCAGTTACATGAATTAATATACACAACAGCTTCTAGCTTCCTTTGTGTGTGCACACATGATCAGTGCATCTAAAACTCTGCTTCCTTGTTGATGTTGCAATATGATATAATATCATTAATTGTAATCTCCCTGATGAACAATAGACCTAGTCATCCTACATGGGTATAAACTTGTACTGTTTGTCCTACATCTCCTGTCTTTACGATTGGTAGTTATCCTACTACCATATGTTTCTATGTATTTGACTTTTTAAAAAGATTACACATATAAATGAAATCCCTTCTGCTTCTGGCTTATTTCACTTAGTATCATGTTCTTAAAAAAGAAGATACTGTCATATACAACAGTGTGGACAAATATGGAAGGCACTATGCTATGGAATTTTTTTCTTCTTAGAAACAGATTCAACATGTATAAAAATCCAGGTATATTCCAATCTTGAAATTTTAATGATTACACAATTTCCCTTCATGAAATGAAATTTGCAAATAGACTGGTAGCTTTATGAAGGACCTGAGTAATATCTTATTTATCAGTCCTTAGTTATATTTAATTAGGACTAATTCTTTACTTCCAATTGCATTTATTACACATTTTTGTGTCTTTGTTGTTTGTGTGTATGTGTGTCTTTGTTATAAGTAAAAGGGTTTTTTATAGAATTTTCAGACAGTGATTAGATGCTTAAAATTATAAAAGTAAATCTAGTGGTATTTTTCAGCTGCTCCATATGCCTGCCAATATACAAGCTTCATTTCTGAGGGAACAATGTCATTATTTTTCGTTTTAAGTTCTAGAGTTAGAAAGCCTAGATTTATACCAAGGTGGATACATTTGTAGAAGGCATAAGTGCCTTAAGTTTCAGTAGTTTAACGCAAGAATAAAAATCCTATTTATTTTTCAGGGTCTGCCATGTAACATGTTAGCTCTCATTGGATAGTGTTGTGTGAGTACTTTGCTTAACAACCATGGATATTTACATTTTATAAAATATCACCCATAGTTTCTGCTCGAAGTAGAATAAAAGGGAATTTTTTCTTTTATTTATTCAGCAGCTAGTCATTGAATATTTAGTAAGTGTTAGGCATTTTTTTCGACATACTTATGGGTTCTGTAATCCTACACAGTGAATGTGCCATTAAAATGCTGAAAACAGTGTACCTGACAAAACAGAGCTTATAATCTAGTCATAGACCAGAAAGAGAGAGAGAGAGAGACAGAGACAGAGACAGAGACAGAGACAGAGACAGAGAGAGATTGGGTAAGTACACATATAAACTGCTGTGAAGTACAGAGAGAGGAAATAAGGTGAGGGAAGTGTGATGGGTAGAGATAGGCAGCTGTTTTAGCTCAGAGGATTCATTGCTGAAGAGGGATGTTAGGAAGAAACTTGAAGAACCAAACTGCTTTCCAGGGAGAAAAAATAAAAAGCAAATGCTCTGAGGTAGGAATGTGCTTAGTAGGTTCAGAAAATAGCAAAAGAATATAAAATTAGACAGTTCTTTCCACTTGAGACATCTACTAGTGCCGAAGAGCGTGCTCTGTAACACAAGGCAAAGGAGCGTGGCCTGCGGTCAAGAAGAGTCGGTAATGCATTATGTCAGGAGTGGTCAGTGAAACGCAGCTGAGCAGTAAGGACTTAGACGCGAAGAGTCCTCTTGTAGCCCTCAAAGCTCGTTTGGGAAAGTGCACCACCAGCCTCTCCTGGGGCCTTCCTGGGTATGCTGACCCTCAGTCCCCGCCACAGCCTACCTGTGCTGGTGACCCAGGAAATGAAACTCTACGCCACTGTCAGGGAATCCCTTCTAGAACAAAGTGGAGAAGCTTGTTTCCGCGCTGCTTCTCAAAGCTGAACAGACATGCGCATTTCTCAGAATCATTTACAATGCTTTTGCATTCAGCGAATCTCAGGGAGGGCCTGAGAGTCTGCATTTTTAATGAGCTCTCAGGTGAGGTTATGTAGAGAAATTATACATTTGTACTTTAGGATTGAAGTTAGCCAACTTCTTCACTAAGGGGCCACTTAGTAAATATTTTATCTTCTGCTGGTCACTTGGTTTTTGTTGCAACGCTGTATGAAAGGCACCTAGCAATATATAATTGAATGAGAACATTCCTGTAAAACTTTCTTTTGGGGCATTGAAATTAGAATTTCATAAAATTTTTATGTGTCTTGAAATATTATTCTTCTCTTGATTTTTTTCAACCACTTAAAAATGTAAAAGCTATTCTTAGCTCATAGTTTGCTGATCCTTGACCTAGAAGAAAAAGAGCATCTCCATGTTTTTGTTCCTCATTTGTGTAATCAGCACCTAATATTTATACAGAAGAAAGCTTTTAAAAAGATAATTTCCCCAACAATCAGAACAAAGCTCCAGAAAAAAAATTTTATCATTAATAGTATGTGAAGAATCAGTATGAAATTTTGATTTTTAAAATTCAATGCAGATATCTACAAAATACAATGTATGTTTTACCTTTATATGTAAAATAAAATATTAAAGAAAAAGAAAAAAGGTGACAAAATATTAAAATGATAGCTGATTTCAATATATGAAACTTTGACAAATTGAAGAAGCCTGCATTATCTGCTTTTCTGCTAAGGCAAAAACTGTGAGTAGAAGTTACGGGGAATCAGATTTCAGTTGAACTCTCAGAAAAAAACTTCACTAGTAATTAGAGTTTGGAAACAACTACACCAATGGTTTCCCCGGGAGATAATGTTGTCCTTTGTTCTTTTCTGGTAAGCATGATTAGATAAAAGGAATTATACATTAGATCTAGGCCTCATTCCCTGTCAAAGAGTTCTTTCAACCACATTCACTTTTACATTCTCTGTACTTGTGCCTTCATTGAGTTCTTCTGTTCACTCTGATTAATGTTTTAAGCACCTCCTCACTAGCTTTTTCAGCAGACCCTTACTAACTTGACTCCAACCAACAGTGAAGTGTCTGAGAAATATTTATAAATCACTGTTCTGATTACGTCACTTTTCTGTCCCTAAAACTTTCCATAGGTTCAGGGGATATTTACTAGGTATTTATTTTGGCCTTCAAAGTTTTCTACAGCCCTTCCCAGTTTTATATTCCCCAGTTCTTCACTCATTTATAGTGGCTACTTAATAGCCAAAGGTCAATGTAGGTCCCACCTTGGTTCTCCACCACTCCCACTGCTGAATTTTCTGTTAGTCCTGTCTTTCAAAGCCCATTTTAATTATTGCCTCTTCCTCAAAGATGGGAATTTTTCACACAGACACACACACATGCACGCATGCATACATTGCACACGTTCTTCCCTTATCTTTTTAGATTATACATAGGTTTTTTTTTTTTTTTTTGAAAACCATCCATTTTATGCCAACTCGTCTAGTTCCTGCACATCTCCACAGTTTTAGCTCGGAAGTCTCCCCGCTCTTCTGAGCTCTCTCCATTCTGGCCTCTGCTAGATCCCCAGACACTGTCGTCTCCTTTCACTCTTGGGTCCTCTCTGCCTCATCCGAAGGACTAGACCTTAGCATGGCTAATTCTTTTCACAAGTGAGATCGTTTTAAATATGGTCTTCGGATTTTTCCCATGTTCTCTCTGTGCAGTTTTCTGGTTTGTTTTAATTTTTTTTCCTTAGAAGCATGTATTAGTCTTTGACATTTCTGAGATTTGATTTGCTTGTGGTCACCTCTTCTGCAATACTGTTAGGAAAAAAGCACATAAAAGCAAATACTGCAGAAAAGACCTAGGAATGTGGTAGTACCGAATAAATGGATGCATGAATGAATTGTTAAGATTTTTGTGCTTTAAGAACAGACACATGATCAAGTTAACTCATTCCTTCCCATTCAATCACTGCTTGCTGAAAGTGAGTTAAGATAGCTATTTTAATGCCGTGTATTTACTCTGATATACATAATTTTGCTTCTAGAGTCCATCACCCACTTAAGACATGAACATCTATGATAAGGGGCCAAATAACAGTCAAGGCAAGAGATTTTTAATAATTAGTAGCAAAAAATCATGATTTAACAATGCCAGATGCAGGAGCAGGTATAATATGATGCCTTTTCTGAAAGCAAGCAATGACACAAACTTCTGCTCCAGAGGAAAACAAGGAAGGACACATTTCAGGTCAGCTTGGCAGAGAAGGGTTTGACAATTGGATGGGAAGGACAAAAAAAAAGGACAAAAGAAACAGTTATGAAAAAGCACAGCATAAGAACTAAAAGCACTGTAGCACACATTAAAAAATAAGATTTTTCCCATAACATATGGACTAAGATTAGGGAATAACAAAGGCTAGACAGTTAACATAAATCTAATGACAGGAGTAGAGGTCAGAGAGACAGGCTCTGAGAGTGAGCTTTAATTTCTCCAGTACTCATCTGATTTGATGTTTTCTCAATAATAGATCAGTGATACTTGGGCAGAAATTACATGGCTGGACATTTGCTTCTGCTGAGCTGAAATGCCTTGGCAGGGAGAAGCGCTCTCTGACTGTGCCTTCTGAAAAGTTATGATGAAAGTCATAGCAAGAGAATAAATAAAGAAAGCCAGTCGGCCACAGTTTCAAGAGTCACTTTCCTGATTACTGTGGCAATTTTAAGTATAGGGAAGAAGTCCAAGAACAGGAAGAAATACTGTCAGAAGCACTGAACTATATTTAAAATATAATAGAGACTCTTCCTTGTAGATCTCCATTACAAGTCATCTGAGGGCATCTGCCATTGCCAGAATCCTAAGGGCTCTCAGGCCCCCAAGGCCAGTGAAATGTCCACATCGAGTCCCATGGCACAGACGTCCAGCGCTCTCAGCATACGCCCAGTAGATGGCACATGCCTGGAAAACAAGGAGCCATCCACATTATCTCTAATTGCATACTATGCACTTCAAAAACTACCCACAAAAATATCACACTGGAATTACAAAGGAACAGTCCTCATTATCCTTATTATCTCTCTCTTATAGAATTAAAGAAATAACAGTGTGCACCGCAATTTACCATTTTTCTTAGCATTATAAACACAGCTAAAACAAGCTTTGTTGCATCAAGGCAAGTTCAAGAAACAAAGGCAATAGACCAACTCTCAGGTACTCACGTTTTAAACTCTGCCTTTTATAGAGTGTTGGTTAAAAGAAGATGCTCTGTTCATGCTGAACCTATATTTGAAAAAGTATGTCATCTTGGGCAGGGAATCAACCTCCTAAGCCTCAGATAACTCCCTGCAAAATATGTATAAAACCAGTGCACATCAATGAATAACATGAAAGAGTATAGCAAAACTCCTAACATATGCTAAGCACATGATAAGAAATAGATGTCAGCTGTTCTGATTGTTTTCTCATCATCCTGAATAGCACTGAAGTACATCTTTGTTGGGCTGGCTTGATAGTTAATGTCTTTCAGGAGGAATGAAACATCGGTGTGAGGCAATCTAATTTGATGCCAAAGGTGTATTCTTGAAAAGGTCTCATAATTTGAAACTGACATAATTCTAGATTAATTTTTCCATTGTAACAAACTGAAAGTAACTGGAAGTGAATTCTCAAGGCGCTTAAATCTATAATGACTGTGGCCACGGGGTTAATTCTGTGTCCCATGTCACCACAGCTTTTTTCCACTATTTGCCTTGTTACATAACACAGTTTTACAAACTCAGAATGTGGTTAGATTAAAGATGCTTTTGGTTTTCTCAGTATGAGCTTTGAAATTTTTCCAAGTCCCCAGTCCTAATAGCATGGTGAATCATGCCCTTCATGATACTCAAAAAACCGAACCTCTTTCCAGAGCTACTACTTTTTCCATGGGTCACCATCATGGCTAGAAAACAAATAATCTTGGGCCTTTGTTAGAAATGAATTAAAATTTCAGAAAGAATAAATGCTAAAATAATAACCTAATATTATGCCAAATCTTTTATATCTTTTGATATTTGTAAACAACAGCTTGAATCACCTAATTTTGACAAAAGATAGAATTTCCCTTTACCAGCCAAAATGGTGCCAACTTATGCTAACAGTAACATACTTTTTATAATCTTTTCTGCCTAAAGTTGTAAAATAATTGAATGAGTGACAGTTTTTAAAAATCTCTCCAAAATATTGATTTATTTCAAATTATATACCCAGATTCTAATGTATTTAAAATATATTTTCGATTTCTTTTATAAAAAGTGGCTGTATTTGTCAGATTCTGGTCACTGAATTATCTGAGCCCATTATTGACAATTAAAGTTTTATTTAGATCATAGTTCTGAAAGTTTCTAATATTAGGAGGTCCTGTGGCTTGAGGCCTCTGCTGAGTAGCCTAACAGTAGAGGTAAGAAGTATGCTGAGCAAACTGTTCTTATCACAAGTCCAGAGAAGTGCTAAGCACGGGATGGGCTCACACAATTCCCTGGAAGGCACACTTCTAATACCCTGAGACCTTGGGCCCCACCTGTTAAAGGACTGTAACACCTCTCTGCATTTCCCCTCCAGGTTCCAGACCTTTACAGTGCACCTTTGAGGATCACTTGTCCAAACACAGATTCTAAGGGATCCACTAGGCCCTCTTAGTAGTATCACAACAGAACTCTGTCACATATATAGGTCCCAACAGTCTTCCTTGCCTATAGTTGGTTCTGGTAATGTCCCCAAACATGGCTTTACCATGTCAGTGTGCCAAGGGCTTTGATGAATGTGGCTATTGTCCTAGTTAGGTTGAGAATAGAAGCATCATTGCATGAAGCTTTTTAGCTTATGAATTTTCACAAGGAGAAATTGTTAAAATAACTTTCTACTTTGCTGTTGATATGCAAGTACGACTATAAAACGTCCTTTTTGTAACTGAGTTCCGTAGCTCTTTACACAACAGAATTAATGCACATAATTTATACTAAATGGTCTTTCTGCAGTTAGTGATGGACGATCTCTTGCCATAGGACATTTTTGGAGGTCCTGTTGTCTAAGAATCTAGCAATTAGTCTGTTTCCTGAGACTTACTAGATGTAGTGGTTTTGAAATAAGGTAGGATTTCATGTGATGTTATATTTTAGATCTAAAAATGTCTTATGTGTTTGCAAGGTGATTGGATGTGAGGTTCTACACAATAACTGAATTGCTGGTAAGCAAGTGACTATGGATGTGATTAGATTGATCTATTCTTGTCCCCAGATCTTTCTCCAGCTGCCATGTTTTGAACATGTTTTTCTCTGCTGTACCCCTTTGCCAGCCACTTTCTGCCTTGAAGCCTGATGACCATAGACTAAAACCAGAAGCCAAAATAAATCTCTCCTCTTTTAAATTGTGAATGTCTGCCATTTTGGCCCAGCAGTGGAAAGTTACCAAGACAGGTGATTACCTACCCGTTTTAGTAAATCAAAATGCAACAACAAGATATGTGTGTTTACCTAAAATTTGCAAACTTGTAGAAACTTTCCAGTTCAGTATCAAATCTGATTAAATCATAGTGCCATGGGCTGGGCATGGTGGTGCATATCTGTAATCCCAGCATTCAGAAGGCCAAGACTCAAACCCTGGCTGAAAAAGACAAAAATATCTAAATAATTGTGCCAAAAGTTTAAAATTGGACAATTTACGAATTCCATTGTGTTGTGGGAATTCTATTCTTGTCTCCCTTATGTTACTTTTCTTCTATTTTGTGTCGCTTTAAGTTCCCTATCAGTTCAGCTCTGTCTGGCTACCAGAGGTGTCTTGCTGTATGCTGACCTTTCAGACAAAAAGGATCTTTCTAAAGTGTTCTCTGCTCTTTCTGAACCTTCATTTCTGTAATTAAAAATGGGTGATAATCTCTCAGAGATTAAAAATTTAATTTTCATACCCTTCTGAGTAGTGTAGAAGCCACCCTAATTTTGCCTACCTAAACATTTCTAGGAATTTCACCTTGTCATCACCTATCCCTATGATCTTTTTTAAAAAAGATGACACCTTCAGAAACACTGAGATGAAAAAGTCCTTGCTAAGAACCTAGTTAGCTTTAGTGAGCAAGATGGAGTACTCAGTGTGATGCTGCTACATAACGGGTAATTCATAACTGTCATCTTTATTCTCAAATTAGCAATTATCAGATAAATGCTTGAGTGTGAGTGTTTGTGTCCACACATATGTATTTATATGAGACAGGTTCCTCACATTCTCTACACACTAGTTTTTATCATGTTAATTGCCTGGTCAGTGTTGAAGTATCATCATGGTAGCTGCTAAATTCCAAGTGTTTGTCTTTAGTTTTCACCTTTCATATTATGCTTATTTTATTTTTGTTATCTTAATTTTCTAAAGACTGCTTTGTGCTTTTCTGGGTATCTGCCAGAATTCTGGGAAGTAGATGATTTTAAATATTTTTTTTTTACAGCCACATGCATCAAATGTTCACAGAAACAAAAGCTATCTCCAAAGTTGGCATTGTTTTACTTTTCAAGAACAAACTCCAGTTGAAAAAAGGATTACTTATTTCTCATGGGCCTGTATTTTGGCTCGCTCTCTGGGAAAATCCTCATCCCCTTAGATCAAAACAGTGAACTGCCTCCCAGTGAATTAGAATACAATCCACATTTGCCACACTATCACAGTGATTTTAGAAATCTGGGCTTATTCACATCTGGGGAATGGTGGTCCAATGCCCCTCCTTAGAATGGCTTTCAGAACCTACACGGGTGATTTTGATTCCTTCTGCCTCATTTTCTGTTTTTCTGTTTTGTTCTTTACTCTTACAGAAAACTCTTTTGCCTTCCTGATTCACACACACACACACACACACACGCGCGCGCGTGCACCCAAGTCAGACAAAGGCCAGGGGTGAGGAAGTGAAAGGTCACCTTCACAATGGGTTTTCCAGGATTATTTAGATGTAATGAATAAAATTGCAAATTCTATTGAGGCTTTTAGAACTAATGAAAATTATCAATGTGTTACACAGCTGCATTTCAGTTTTGTTTGTCTGAGCCTGGAACAGAATAGATTTTATAAATAGAACTTAAATGTGACCACAGAGCATGCATACTAATCAGTTCATTTTAAGATATTGTTTTGCAATACTTTTAAGATGCACACACGCTGGGAAAAATTACTTGTCAGAGGAACAATGTGGAGCAATTTCTTACCAAAGTTGCTAATGGAACTACTTTTTCTTTTTTTTCTTTTTCTTTTTCTTTTTTTTCTTTTCTGTTTCTTTTTCATGTGAACTATCTACCATTATCTATCTTTTATTTTACGTAAATGCTAAAATGGAAAAATGTTAAAATGGCTTAGAGACAAGGAAGGTTTTGCTCCAGGTATTTCTATAGGAAATGTGATTCATTTTGGGGAGGAGGAGTATCCATTAATTTGAGCAGGTTGAAATAAAGGTAATCAAAATATCTTGGTTGCCACATGCTGAGTTGTATCATTTGTTACACACTTCCTCTGCTCACATTAATATGGAGGGTTTTCCCCCTGGCTCTAAAGGGATTGGAAGCTTGTGGGGTGGTGTGCTAAGTGGTCCCCCACTGAAAGCCTTGGCTATCAGCCACTGATTTTCTCTAAGTAGGCAATCCTATCTGAATAGTTCTGATATCTAGGTAAGTCCACTCCTCCTAACAGCAGGCCCCCCTGCAGGAATGCATTTGTTTCACTTGTTTGAAGGTAGAAATCTCTGGGTGGGTTTTGATGTGGGATGAAGCACTAGGCCCAGAGCTTCCCTTAAAGGTGAAATCCAGACACTCTCTCAGAAGAGCAAAGGTGACTAAAATGAAAGCTTCACTTCCCCAATCATTAGCAAGAATGAATGTGAAATCGTTAGCACTCAAATGCACTTTAAAAGCCAAATGTGGCCTCTGTAAGAGTATGTCATCTGTTTCCCACCAGGTCTCATGAAGGTGCTCTAAAGATCCAGGCACCATTGGTGACAGTGAACCACAAAGAGTTTCGAGAACTCTCTCATGCTGGAGAAAGGGAGACCATAAATGACCTGAAAAATTAAAATCCATGGAAATCTGAACCATCAAAATGTTAAGGGGTTTTCACCTCCCAAAATCTGATGAAGCTATCAAAAAAGGAAAGAAAATAGACTTACAAGTACAAGTTTCCCTCCAAAGCAAACCTGCAAACATTTATTGCATGCCCACCATAGTATACTATTGTTCTTTACAAAGCTCTATGGCCAAGCCATTGCATTGCCTGGAGACGGGCAATTAAAACTCCAGCATCAAACCCAGTTCACAGACTCTTTGTGTAGAATTTAAGAGCAAAGAACAGTTTTTATTTCTATAAAAGTTTGAAGTAGAAGAAAGTGGGGAAGGAAGCAAAGGAATGATAAGGAAGATGAGAAGCAGTGTTATGGCATACCCCTGTAATTCCAGCATTTAGGAGGCTGAGATAAGAGAATTGCAAATTTGAGGCCAGCCTGGGCTATATAGTAAGTTCATGACAGCCTAGAGTACATATGAAGACCTTGTCACAAACTATAAGACAAAACAAAAAATAAACAACAACAAAAAAAGAAGAGCAAGAAAACAAGAGAAAAAAAGAAAAGGAAAAAAAAATAGTATATGACTCCTAAAATGTAAAATATTTACTATCTAACTGACCAAGATATGCTGCCTCTGCACTACACAAAATTGATTAATCAAGAAAATAGCCAGGAAAAATTGCAGTCCCCAGTAATGCTACCTGATGAACCTAGAAAGTAGAAAATTGTTGTGCAATTGAAAGCATCAGAGTAGGCAGTATGTTCTTTTCTGGACTTGCATAATTTGGGGATCAAAAGGGACTTTGGAGAGCACATGATTCAAGGTTTCCAAAATGCAACACCTATGTAAGAATGGGCAAAATAATCTCAGAGGTATATGGAGGAAGAAGTTTTCATTTTAATATACCTTATCAAACAGATGTTTTCCCAGATCTTACTGCTTGTGAAGAGGGTTAAATTTTACGTAAGAAATAGTACAAATGGCACTGGATATATTAAATTGGAGTAAAATATTAAGGTGGCAATGAGTGAGTGCAGTCTACTAAACACAAAATCTAGTCTAGTCTTCTGCCTTTTGACTTGACAATTGTGAGAAGCAGGTTAAGATTATACCCGAATCTCAAAACAAAGCCAAAAGAAACATTCTTTGACACCTTGTGATTGTAAAGCAGTTTAATTGCTCTATTTGATAAGAATTTTTAAAAATGTTTTAATTGCTCAGTTTGAAAAAATCAAATATAGATAGCATAGAAAATTAAAATTTGCAGTAATTCTTTTAAACAAATTAGCCACTATTGACTTGATACATTTCATTCAGACCAAATTCTTTTAGGCACATAGTCGTATTTGTAGTATCTGCTATATAAACTGTTAGAGTTTTCTGGCACAATAGAGAAGTGTAATATAAGAGAAAGTGAAAGCGGCCTTTCTATTCAAAGGACCTGGAGAGGAGCCCACAAGCCGCCATGGTTTGGCTTTCTCCTCACGCTGGATACGGGCGGGGGTGGGGGGAATATGTAACCTTTGACCCGATGTGGTGCTTGGTGGGGGCATTGATGAAGTGTGAGAAGCTGATTGGAATTTTCTTCAAGAGCACAAGGGAAAAAGAAGGAGGAAGCTGTAATGGGGAAGAAGGAGGAAGTGGCCATCAAGGTAAATGCTCCCGATTTGGCTTTCTGCCATGTTAGGCCACAGCTGTAATGTCCTGTAATTTATTCTAGGGCAAAACTCTTTCATAAACAACATAATTTTGGGTTAGTGTCTCATATTTATGTTTATAAATTATTTTTTGTTCCTGAATGATGTTTACATATATAAAATAAGGTAAGCATGAGTACTTAGAAAAATGGTTGCAATCCCAAGTAAGTGCATTTTAGGAAGTGCGGTGTGAATGGGGAATGCTTTTATCCATTAACCCCACACAAAAAAGGTTGGGACGCTAAAAGAGTGATAGGAGTTCCTGAAGCTCTTCCCTGCATTCCTCCTGTCTGCCTAGGCTGCAAGTTAACCTATGAGGTTAATATAATTGCTGACAGCTTATAGGCCCTGGGTGGTGATGAGCTATTCTCATTTTCCCAGAGTTCCTGCTCCACTCTCAGCTCTCCTCACTTCATCCACACGGTGGTCCTTAAACTCTCAGGCTCACCTTCCAGTTTCAGGCAGGGCAGCTCTACCCACCGCAGCTCACCCCTGTCACTTAGGGCACTTTCAATGGACAATAAACTTGCTAGTGAATAAGCTCAAAGGAATCACATTTTTGTTACCTCAAGGATTTAGCTCAACTGTCTCCTCCACTTTGAATATTGTTTTGATCCAACTTCTGATTTTCCTTGCTGTCTGTTTGCATAATATGCTGGGCTTACCTCACTTAAAGTGCTAATCTGAGTGTATTTTAATTTGGCGGTTTATTATCTGCCTTTCTCACAATACTTATTTTTACCAACCATATTCTGTTCATTGCTGTATGACATAAATGATTAACAATAATTTCTGGGTTCAATAAACGATCTTTAGAATGACAACTTTGTTATGGATTAAAAACTGGTGGTCAACTTAATACTAGCTGAATTAAATCAGCACAGTGCTGAGTGTAGATGTTCCACCTGAGGAAAGTTGCAAGCATAAATAGAGGTGTGGAGAAGACCAGTGAGGCATTGTGGGTTCTCCTAAGTGTTGCAGTTTCCAATGTTGGTTCCCCTGGAGGAGCTCATCACGCTGGATTCCCCACATGAATGTGGCCGTTATCATCAGAGGGGCCCAGGATCTTGTCAGAGAGGGAGGCTGTGGTTCACTTTTGGATATCTCTACTTATATTGAGTACTGTTTCCTGGCTCCTGAGGGGAAGTTGTGAGCTGCTTAATCTCTAGGAGAAGCTTGTCACACTGGCTTCCTGACATGGTACTCAACTGTTCTCATTGTTGGAGGAGCTCAGGACTTCCTTGTCACTGAGGATGGCTGTGATACTTTTCGAGGTAGCCCTGATCTTTATTTTGAACATGACTTCTCAGCTCCAGTGTAGAATCCTCAACCTACTGGCACAGTTCTTTCATCTGTTGGCATAGACATTCTGCCCTCTCACTTTGGGCTTTCCCAGCAGATCTGTAAAACAGACTGGAGTGAGTCCTTGTCATCAGCAAAAAACCTCCAGTTGGACTTGAGGGAGGCATTGTCATGGGCTCTAAGTTTTCAGCTGGACTCATACAGGACATTGTTGCGGGATCCAGGTCCTTGCATGAATATTCTGGGTCTTTAGTGTTGTGGAGAGATTTCCTGCACTCTCTTATGTTCAACTCTGGGTGACCATCATAAAATAATATTATAAATTCTGTGTCCTGATTGTAATGGTTCTCCTCACTGACTACAACAAACTTAAAGAATCAGTAGTGCTTGATTTCACAAATAGTACACACAGCAATCAGTCACCTTCTTCATTAAATTGTTACAAATAGTATCTCCATTAAACTTCACATGAGCCATTGAAATGCTGAAGCTATTTACAGATAAATGTGATCAGTCCAAGTACAGAAAGTAGTAATAATTTGAGATGGGATTTTATCCTTGGTTAATCTCATTCTTTTAGAAGCTATATTCCTAATCTCTATGCTGCTTTGGGCCAATGCTACAAACTATTCCTTCTGTGCAAATAATTACAACTATTAGTTATTGCTATAGCTCAAACATATCCTCTCCCAAATTCTGAGGTTACTAAGTGAAAGCAGTCATTAGACTATGTGAGCGCCATTGGTACTGAATGAGATTAAGGACAATATAAAAGAGATCCACAGTGCATTCCGGGTACTTGGTCTCTTGCCTTAAGCGCTGTGAGTACAATGTTCCTCCTCTCCATAGGATGAAGGCTTGACCAGACAGTTTAAAGTGGTGGCAAATGAATTTTTGACATCCAAATATTCAAGACTGTAATAAATAAATTTTTTTTATAAGTTACCCACGCTTTGATTAAGGGAAGTGGACTAACTGATCTCCCATAGGAAGCCTCAAGGCTGCCCAGCATTCAGATTAAAGCATGGGTACTGCTGGCTGCTTTTAACCAGATTTATAGGGATAATTGAGAGCAAAAAGAAAACATTTTAAAAAGTTAAATTTTGGCCAGAAAGGAACCATATGTAAAGTTGAAATCAAAGAAGTTTTGGTTGCTGAAAATATTAGCACCATTAGAAAGAAGTCAAGTACTTTGTACAAAGACAAGAAAAGAGATATGTTGAGGACACCTTAGAAATCAGCCACATTCCACCCTTCAGGATATAAAATTATCAAACCTTTATTTGAGAAGAGTCCTTGGACCCTGCTTGAGATGAATCAGTTCTTAAGACTCATTTCACTATCCTCATTTATCCTGGCACCCAGAGGTTGCTGTGGGCACAAGGCCACAAAGGATCTTGATATTTCTCCCTCTGGCAGGAGATTTGCACGTCCCCCATGTGATACTGATTTTTCTGGTTGCTACAAATTAAAGATGGATTGTCAACCTCATTGATTTTGAAGCTGCCCAGAGGATTACTAATGTACTCTTTTGAGTCTATCAAGGTGAGTTGTGGAAAAATGACCCTGATGTCTCTGGTCCCTCACCACGTCCTTTCTGGCACAGTTCTCTGCTCTGATTCCCAGATGCCATGAACTAATAGCTTTGCACCGGCTTAGCTTTCTGCAAAGCTGTTCCTGGTTTGGCTGCAGCTAACCAGGGACTGAAACCTCTTCAATCATGAGCCACATTAAACCTCTCCTCTTTTAAGTTGTAAGTGTTGGATATTGTGTACTAGAATTAGGAAAATGACTAATACAAAAGTGAACAAAACAAAAGTGGTAAAGGAACTGTTTAAAAGGTAATCTAAGTCTTCAATAAAGAGTACCAGTGTACAATGCTCTTGCTCGGTATATTAGCTTTTTGCTACTCTAACAAAATATCCAAGGCTCAGTAACTTATACAGAGAAAAGGTTTATTTTGCTCACAGTCTTGGAGAATCAAGGGCTTGGTTCTATTATAGGACTAGAGGACAGCTACTTCACACCATGACAGATGACTGACTCATGGGATGGGAACATACCAGAAGAAGCAAATGAATACATTTCAGACAAGGAGCAACTAGAAGAGTAGTTAGGGATAAATTCAGCCTTTGGTAACAACCCTGTCAGAAGAGCTTCCAATAATATGCTTCCCAAGGAGCTTGGTTACATCCTCCGTCTCAGAGTTTTCACAGCACCTTCCAGGACATCATCTTGGGCACCAAGACTTTAATCACAATAAACTTTTGAGGACAGTAGGCTGATAGTCATATTGTAGCACTGGTCAAATGCTCATTGACAGTACGCGCTTTTCCAGACATTGCGTCTTCATTTAAAGCCACATTAAAACTTTCAATTGTAATTAAGAAATATAGTCACAGGGCTGGGGATTTAGCAGCACAAGAGCCTACCTGGTGAGCGCAAGGTAGTGAGTTTGATCGCTGGTACCGCCCCCCGCAAAAAAGAAACACAGTCATGATTTTAGATCACTAAAATCTTAACCCATCTTAAACTGTTAATAGCAGTGACTTCACCCTTCAGCTTCCATGTTTAAAAAGAGGTTCATAAATAAAGTAGACATTGTATCTAGTTCTTTGTACCTTCTGATTCTTTTCCTGGTAATAATATTTTGACCATGAAGATGTCTATGTTAAAACTTCTTCCTAAACTCTCTTTCTCTCTCTCTCTCTCTCTCTCTCTCTCTCTCTCTCTCTCTCTCTCTCTGTCTCTGTGCTTCTTCCCTCCCTCCCTCCTTCTTTTCCCCTCTCTCTCTCTCCTCCTTGCTTTTTATGTTTCTATCAGTACATGTGTGCAGGAGGTAGTGTTTAAATTCCTGTTGTGTATTGGTAGATATATATAATATATCTTAATTCTGGTTTTTGCCCTCATCCCCTCCTGCTCCTCTGACCTTTTGAGAAAGATCTTTTTCCTATTATCTATCTTTTATGTTGTTCTTTATTTATATTTTGGATTCCTCATATAAGAGAAGCCATGTGAGTCTGATTTAATTCACTTAATATTAAGGTCTCCAGGTGAATCCATTTCCCTATAAATGACTCAATTTTTGTTCTTCTTTGTGGCACAGTAGTACTCCTAATCATGCTTAGTTCTCTGTGAAGAAAGTATTTCATAGTAAAATCCAATTTGAAGATGACTGGTTGAAACAGTGAAGCAGGATTGTCTTTCTGACTCTGTCTCTGTGTCACTTATCTCTCAATCTCTGTCTCCCTCTCCACTCTGCTTAATTCTTCTTTCTTTTTATTTACAAAGCTTTTCATCCCTCTTTGCTCTGCTATGCATTGTACGTACTAAGAAGATGATATAATTTGGGAAGACTCTAATCTGACCATTTGTGTTCTGTGCTTTGTTGCATTGGGATGCAGTCAAAGAGTATAGGAATCATATCATAAAATATTTTAGGTAAAAAATTTCCCATTTTTCAGCTCAACTCCTAAAGTATATATTGATAAATCATGAAAGGATACCTTCAAATTGCTTAAAATACAGTTAAATCCATTAGAAGTTCATTGATGGCTCTGTTCTCTTTTCTCCTCTAATTGAGGGGATTTTAATAGCCATATTCTATGCAATTCAAAGCCATCCACATATGATATATCAGTTCATATTACAGGGCTGACAGGAACAAAGACGATCAGGAGAGTTCATCATGGAATGGTCAGTATATAGGCTTAGACTAAAATCTCTGCAGTCTTTGATGAGTAATGAGAGCAAGCAAGGCATAGGAAACAGCTTCTGGGAGGAATGCAGTCTGAGAAAATATCCTGGAACTGGTATGAAAAAGTTCTAGGTAAAGAAACAGTCCTAGTCTGTTGGGAATAAAATGTGGATGTGGTATTCAAAGAGAAAGAAAGGCAGAAAAGGTGGATTGGAGGTAAACAGGGCTCAAGTATGGTTCTCCTGTGAAAATGAAAAGACTCGTGCATATGTTATTAAACAAAAAACAGAAAATAAGCAAGGTTCCAAGGACAGCTTGAGTCTAAAGTAGATACCACATCATCCCAATCCTTGGTTGTCCTTAGGTGCTATGGCAGGTATATTGGAAACCCTGGTTGACAATGAGCTTCCTGTAATTCCAGAGCCCTAAAGTCTTTCAACCAGCCATCTCCAGGGGACTCAAGTTGCTTGCCAAGCTTTCCCTTTAATAGTGCACATTTAAAACAATGGATAATGGGGGTAGCTAGTTAGCATTGGATCCCAAATTCTTTAGTGCCAGTTTCATCATCTTGGGCAAGTTATTTGACTTGGGTAAGCCTTGGAAACTTTGTTTGCAAAATAGGCACATTGCAATGTATATTTGATAAAGTACCTGATAGAATTGATGAAGCTTTTAACAAAGCTCTTTACATAGAGCAGTGGTCAGTAAATATTCACTATTATCTCCTAAACATTTGAAAGAATCCAAGAATGTTCACTCTCTTAAATTCCACAAAGGAAGAATACAATGCAAGTACAAATAAAATGAAGTTAATTGCATTGTTTTCTCTGTAGAAAATTAATATATTTTAACGTATTTTATATGAGTGGAAACCTTTAAAAGCAGCCATAGCATCAGCACCTTTGAGTGCAACAAAAAGTTATTTTTTACCTTTTAATTTCATGTTACATCAATCCTCCTAACAGCCAGCACATATTTAACGTACTCAACCAAAATGCAATTCATAAGTATATTAATATATGTTAGAGCAATTTTTAGAATCTGACTACAAAAGTGACAGTTGGCACAGATTTTTACTTATTATCAATTTATCTGTTTCTCAATTTCTGCTATATGACCATAACAATTATTAATTTTAATATTTCCAATGTTTTTTATTCTTGGCTACTTTTCTGACATATTAGTTCTTAGTGAGAAAAAACATGACTCAGTAATAGTAGACATGAATTCCACTATCTCTTCACAGCTCAGCAGGTTCAGTCATAGATAATGGCATAATTACTTTTTGAGTTTTAAAAAATCCAATCGGAGTGCCTGCAGGTATATGTACATTTATTTGGTTTGAAACTTATTTTTTTTAGCATAATTCATTTACTATATTCAGGATGATGGGTCCAAATGAAACCAAGCATCCAGAGGAAATTATTTTTTAATATAGACTCATAACACAAGTATTGAGTATTTCTTTTTTTTTTCTCACCCAAAGGCAGAAAGGCAGTAGTTCTTCTCAAGCCCATTACCATCATCTATACGGAATATTTATTCTCTTTCTCCTAAGATTTACTCCACTTCTCTAGTGGTGCTTTGTGTGTGGAAGGAGACGGAAGTCCAATCCCATCTGTTCTGACCATTCATCCACTTGGTGGGAATGTACTGAGCTCCTACTTTGCACCAGTCTTCTGTGTGCTGGGGGTATAGCCGTGAACATGCAGCAGGCAAAATCCCTAAACCCTCAAGCGCTAAAGGAGAAACTCACTGGGTCCTCCTCATGTCTGAGCTCAGTGGAAGTGACACAAAGGTGTGTCCCATCTTTAACTACATCATCGCCAATCATCCCATCTAAAGCGTGCCAAGTTGTAACTTGTGTGCCTTGTCAGGCAATGTACGCGACAAGAAGAACCATATTTCTGGATCAGAGACAGACAGTTTAATTCTCCCAAAAGAATTAATAATAAAGAGGAGCCACATTATAACACGAGTTCCCTGAGCCCTGATCTCTCGGGACAATACACTGAGGGCCACGTGGGCCCACCCATCTCTCTTGCTCTCTCTCTTTCACTTTTAGACAGGATCTAAGTTGCCCAAAAAGGGCTTGAAATTAGATTCTCCTGCCTCAACCTCCCAAACTACTGGGGAATTATTGTCATTTGACTTTACTTACCCAGAAATTTCTTCTCTCTCTTTTCAGGGCTTTCTTCCTGTACATTTAAGATAGGGCTGAAATGTATGAGCCATTCTTTACTGAATGAGAAAGAAAGTACAAACTTATAGAGAAAAAACTCCCCATAAGGAAATTGTACAATTAGAATGTAAGTCCCGTGAATGGAGGGATAATGTTCTCTTTTATACACCTTAATAATTTTGGGCAAAAGACAAGTCTTTAATAATTACTTGTTACTGGATCTGTGAGATTGTTTTCTAAGATGACAGTTGCAGTTTTTGCCTTAGACTTTCAGAATATCATCACTCCTTTTGAAACTCAGCCTGCACTACTCCAGAGAAAACCTATACAGAATCAAGAAGTCTACTAGCCACATTTGCTCAAAAATATTTTGGAGTAGCACAAATTTTGTCACCTGTACATTTAGGAAATAGTACTTCCCAAATTAGTAGGATATTTTCCTTATGGTTTTGTGGCTTTATGCTGTTTATCTGATGATGAACACTACAACTATAAATTGATCAAGCCAGGGATTTAACTAAACAGTGTAAGCGCCTGCCTGCCAAGTGCTAGGTCACGAGTTCGATCCCTGGTACCAAAATAAATAAATAAATAAATAAATAAATAAATTTAAAAAAATAAACTGATCAAGTTAAATAATACTACAAAATAAGAATAATTAGAATATATCCAATATATTATCCCTTTTACTGGAGATGTACAATGTACACTGATATCTTCCAAAGTGAGAAATCTAACATAAAATAGTAAAATCAACAATAAGAATGTACTTATAAAACCCAACAACCTGTTACTTTTTGTTTAATCTGTATTTTTCAGAAGTATGTCTTTTGATCTGTTAAAAATTCACTAACTTCTCATAGGGTATGTTATAACAAAATGCATTTTGAAAAATACCAATATCTTTAGGTTCCAAGTATCTCCTTGACCAGATTTTGTGTTTAAACTAAAATTCTTGGTTCTGGAAACTTGAACTTCCCTATATCTCTCAAATCCAAAAATATTTTCACTATACTCTTGGCTGTTATTATGGGCAAGCAACATATAAAGGCAAAATGGAGATGAGTGATTTTCACCAAAAACAAATATAATCTGAGGGAAAAAAATAGAAAAATTTGTCCCAGTTGTAAAATTCCATATTCCTGGAATTGTGGTGCCACTGTCACAGGTCTTTCAGGCTGTCCCCAGTTCTGTTCTCATGTTTACAGGACCTCTGTGTATCAGGAAGCATTTGATAGGTTCAGAAAACAGAGTTTTTAAAAAAATTTCTCTTTTTAATATGAAGGAAAATCTTTTCCGGAAGTCTAGAGAAAACATTGCATCTGATCTCAGCAGCCTAAAAAGAAATGGAAAAGAATGGCTAGCATGGAAATGGGCCCTGTGAGTGAATCAGCTGAGTCACTGTTTGGGTCTGTGTCTCGTGAAGATGTGGCCACCCTACTGATGAAGGGCAGTGGAGGGTTCTGTCAGCAGAGAAAGAACACAGACAAAGGCTCTTGGCTGCAAAGCTGTCGAACGGTGTTGCAGTCTTGCCCTGAAAGATGCTGTTGAGATTGGAGTGTTGGCGTTTTCATTTTAACTCACATAAACTGTCCCATATTTCATCCTTAGTTTATAAAGGTGATCCAGTGAATATTTCTGTGCATTTTTGGCATTTTATAGACATTTGACAGGTGAGGCAGGACAGCCAGTAGTTTTTGCAAACCATATAGCCACCTGATAATATGGAATTACTAAGAGCTGGATTATCTTACTTCTGCAACCATTTCCCTTCCCCTACACGTCTTTGGACTCTTGACTGAGATTTGGAATGGACTGAAAAAATGTAGGGGTGCGGGTCTGTGCCTTTAAGGAGGAATCACATTTATAAATAGTTACCTGCATTTCCTCAGGAGATTACCCAGTGATTTTGGCACAAGAGTCCACACTGGTGGCAGCCCATGTTAGCAGGGTGAGCACCTGAACTGATGCCAGGTCTTCCAACAAGGGAGCCAGTGCACGATGCAAGCAACTCGTGTTGACAGAAGGTGCCACATACAAATTAGCATAAGTTCAAAAATTAACTGCCAGATTATTAATTTGGAAGAAACATTCACAGCATAGTCTCTCCCTTCTCCATCACTGGCTGAGCTTTCTTATCTGTTGATAGTGATCTTCCTTCTTTCCCAGGCTCCACAGGGCAACGTCAGAGATGTCGGATGTCTGTGCCAGGAGAGGTTGAAAAGGCAGAGAGAGCCGGGCAGACTTCAGCTCTTTTGAAGTTTCTAGTGGTCGTTGACTGTTTCTGTGGTTTTCTGAACAAACCAACTCATCTGTGAAATTCAGGCCTTTTAATCCCTAGACCTTAAGTCATTTGAAGAAAAGCAGATAAATGAAAAAGTTTGCAATAAAGAGATAAAGCCTGCTAATCTCTCAGGAATCTTTATAAATCAAACTATTTTTTCTTCATGTTAAAGCAATGCATTGTTTAATAAAGTATAAAACATATGTATTTGAATACCACAGTTATTAACTTTATGTAACCAGAGATAACTCAGCAGTTTTGTTTATTCTTTGAGATTTAACTTTCTGTGTGGATAATACCATTTGGTATAAACTATTACGAGACTTCATTTTGTAACTTAATTACTGAATATATTTTCCTGAAGATAATCTTGATAAATTTTTCTTTCTAATTGCTGGGTAGTATTTCATTGTGTGGGATATTTTATGATTTATTCAATCAACCTTTCATCAATATGTATTTGCATGGCTTCCGATTATTCACCTTTGTAAATAATTCTGTAGTAAGCACCCATATATACACACCTTTGAATGCCCACCTTTATATTTTTGCAGGATAAATTCTTTGAAAAGGAATTTCTAAGCCCAAGGCCCAACGTCCTTTTCTACACTACTTAAGATGCAGGGTCACCTAGGCAACACCCTCAAACCAGATCTTGTCTTGGAGTGAGAAATTCTTCTCTATTTGATGGCCTGAAAATTAGCAAATTTCCAAAAACACACTTCTGATGGTTCTTTTCACTTCTTTTCCCACAGGCAGACCTAAAATGATTTCTTTCTTGCTCATTTTTATGGGTGATAATATGTTCCTCCCACCCGGCAGTTCTTTTTATTTCACTACAGCTATAACAAGCACTTATAAGATCAGCAATCTAGGTTACCTGAAAACCTTTTCCTTGTTAGCTTGGCTCAAAAAATGAAGACTGGAGATAGAATAGGAAAGCAGGAGCTCAGTCATGGTTATAGAAAGCTGCTCTTGGGCATATCATTAACTTTTTCTCCTTGGTTTATCGCTTTAAAAATATGGATGCAATTAGTTTGCTAGGCTTGTGTGGACAACTCAAAGGCCTTGTTAGAATGTACTGTATACACTTCATCACTCTCCCTGCACACAAATGGAAAGCCGTTCACTTTAGAATAATGCTAAGTGAACATAATGCTTAATAGTAATAAACTAGTATCTTAATACTTTCTGATTAGCATTCTGTAATGACCAATGTTTAGACCTCCTTGCTTCTGTCAAAAATCCATTTATCAGATGTGGAAATGGTCTAAATTATGTGATATGCATTAGCTATGAAAAAGACCTCATGCAGCACTAGATATTCAAGTCTGTGACCCTTGCACGCTGGAGTAGCAATTAGGCGAGCTATCTGTTCCATTGAAACCCAATAAAGACAGGATTCAGTGCCAGCAACAAAAAGCACGGGAGTTTCAAATCCAAGATACTGTCATTTTAGTACTGACTCACATGACCTCCTCCCCAACCCCGTACCTCCCAATTGCTCTTATTACCCTCCAACCAGCTCGTGTTTCTCAAACACATTGCAGACCACCTGTCGAACATCACCCACTGGTTAAATCGAAGGCCCCTTCCTAACCTAAGGAAAGTAGGCTCAAGAATATGCAATTTTTAACAAGCACACCCTAGGTAATTTTGAATTACTTTCATATTTGAAGACCTCTGTCCTCCTATACCATGCATCTGAAATTTTCACATGCATAGTGGGTACCTGGGTAGCTTGATAATCTTCATATCTGAGTCAGAAAATTTGGGTTGGGGCCCAAGATTGTGCATTTCTCGTAAAATTTCCACATCACAAGAGCCTAATGCTGATAGTCCATTTGCCACACTATGAGCAGTGAGACCTTATCACTAAACACCTACATGACAAAGCTCTCTTGTGCATCTTTATAGCCTCAGAATATTGTACAGAGTTTGAATCTTATATGTCTTATTTTGATCGAGAAAATTATACATCCCAAATCTTAGAGAGTGAGAACAGTGGAAAAGTTATCTACTGTATAACTAACATTGGGATTACTTCAATAGATGATGTGGTGTTTGTAGGATATGTATAGGAATTAGGAGCTCAAAGCTGTCTTATTCTGGTACACACGTTGCACACAAAAAGCCACAGTCCAGAAGCACCAATGTAAGATCTTCAGCTGCCTTTATCTCTCAATAACTCTGAGGTCATGATAAAGAGTAAGGGTTGAAAAGAATATCATTGGGGATTCTGCATAGGTCAAGATATGTTCATTCATGAAATATGTTAGAAGTCCTTAATGATCATGTAGGAAAATAACATTTGAGGGAAAACAGTAAATAATATTACTGGGTTAGAAAGCAACAAAACTAGCAGAGTTCAGATCCAATGCCATCTTTGTATTTGATCCCTTTGAGATAATTAAAGTGATTCTTAAATACTTATGCAATCTACACTGGCAATGTCAGTTGAAATGTATATCTACATAATATACTTTCTATCTATACTCCATCATTGGCAAAAAAAGGTAAATGATTTGCAAAAGACCTAGAGTTAACATCTAGTATGTTTTCTGGGGCATTTCACATTTGGGTAGGCTGAGGCCAAAAGGAAAGAATGTCCTATAGTCCAACTATATGGTTCTATGTACTTGGAGGGTTGGAAATTTATAATGGGCACAGCAACTTTGATCTACATTGGAGTTCCCAAGAAAAAAACAAAGATCAGAGGCAGTGGGTTGAAGTACAAAGGAGAACTTGGCTCCGTTTTGGTGTGCTATCTCCATCCAATTGAGAAATTGCATATTTTTTCCTTTTTTGTTGAGAACTTGTATCTTGGAAAGCACACATTGGAAATCTCTCTGTCTTCTGTGTCAGTATATTCAAAGCAAAAGTATCATAGAAATAATTATAAGAGTAATAACTTTAAGACGAAGTACTAACACATTTTATTGAATATTAAATATTACAGGTCCATTTATCAATTTGAACACTGACTGATAAAGAAGTGATATTCAGGGACAGATTCTACAAAGGTAAGAAAATATGAAATAATTTCATTATTATACTAGGGGACAAATATCTCATATGACAGTAAGATGTTAGGATGTTTTGCCTGGTGATATGGTACAAGGCATTTTGAATGACTGTTCAAAATGTAGACATCTAATTTAAGCACAGGATGAAAGAGAGGTGCTGCAGTGAATTTTTTCTTGTTGGGTTTTCCAAAGAACTGTGGGTACATGCCCAAAGGCAGAGAAGCAAGAAGACCAGACCCAGGAATTTGAAGTTTCATAGTACAAGTTGCACAGAAGTGTTCTTAGAATTTAGTTCATTGCATATAGTTAACAAAGAGACAATGGAGTAGAATGTGTTTTTGTTTATCAAAGCACAAATCAAGTTTTGCTGCTACTCAAATGTTGTAGTAGATGTTGTCTGAAAAGGACCTGGGTTTAACAGTCCGACAAGGAGGCTCGCTGCTTGTTGCTTTTGTTTCTGCTAATAACACTCTTCACTCCAATGAGATCATGGCCATGTGCAAGACAGGTCATTCTTGATGAAATAACCAGACCAGAAAAATTAGCAGGAGCCCCACATGCCATCAACTGCAGCGTTACTTAATAAATTCGGGGCCTGAGATCCATGTTGGTGGTTGATAAGCATTTTCTGAAAAGGACAGGATCAGATATATTTAAGTTGCTTTAGGCCAGCTGTCTCTATTACACCTCCTCAACTCTAAGCAACACTACCCTTGTACTATGAAAGAAGCTACAGACAATACATAAAAAAGTGAACATGGCTGAATACCAATAAAACTTTATTTATAAAAGCAAGGTGGAATGTTAGAACACCCTGCTCTATACCAACACAATATGTCTTTGCCTGACTCTGTTTCCTGTTGGTAAAAGGAATATCTAGATTCTGACTACTGAAATAACTATGCACACACAAGAAGGGACTTAAGATCCAGGTTAAAAGAGTAAGAATAAGAAAAAAAAAGGAAAGGGAAGGACAGGACAGGACAGGACAGGACAGGAAAGGAAAGGAAAGGAAAAGAATCCAGAGGAAGCTGGGAGAGAAATGTCCAGAGAAAGAAATGAGCTAGGGAAAAACCCTGGAAAGCTGAAACCTTTCCAGTGGGGAGTGCTTTTTGTTTTAATTTTCTCACCTGCCTGCTCCCAAGGCAGCCAGTCTCTCCT
The DNA here is from genome assembly GCA_004027295.1 of Dolichotis patagonum. NCBI lineage: Eukaryota > Metazoa > Chordata > Mammalia > Rodentia > Caviidae > Dolichotis > Dolichotis patagonum. The sequence continues at coordinate 156,195 of PVJX010000904.1, forward strand.
TGAGAACACTCCTGCTTGTTGTAACCCCTGGGCAAGTATATCAGAACCTCAGGGAGAAAGGACAGAATTCTGATATCTGTCAGATCCCAATGTTTTGAGAATCTGGAAACCACTCAATTAATTTATACATGCAGATTCAAAGCCTAGGGAGCAGCTGATTTGTCTGTATGTACTTACTAAAGTTATACTTCTATAGATGATCTTTAAATTCAAGTCTCCTGACATTCAAGCTAATCTCCTCCTGTAAAAGCCTCTCCCTTCTGGGTGGTGAAGCAGTTTTAGACTATGTAGCACTTATTTTCTGATCTTTCCCAATATTATGCAATTATTTCTTAAAATTTCTGTAAAGGTATGTAGAAGGTAAAATTCACATTTTTAAATTATAACAGTCTTTCTCACTTATTCTTATGAAAGCACCTTAATTATTGACTGTGTGAGCTCAATAAAAATTCAGTGAATTAATTGTGACTATCTTGTCCATATTATAGCAAAATTAATATATTAAAATTTGAAAAATGGGATGCACATAAAAATATTTGAGAAACATGTTAGAAAATATAATTTATATAAACACAGACTGTATCCTTAAAATACTTGTAGTTTTAATGATGGAATAAACATGTATTCATCAAAATTCTTTACAGATATTTAATAATTTGCAAAGGAAAAATTTCTCAACAGATCCTCTTATAATGTTATGTGTACTCTATTAGAATAGTTTGCCAAACTGTTCTCCCCAAATCCTTTAAAAATATAACATGAACTCAATTAGAATAAATTATCATGCTGGAATTTAAATTGTTTGCTGTTTGCATATTTCACTGCAAGAAAAAAAAATCAGCAAGAAAGTTCACTGCCTCGCACTATGACTACATATATTAGGCAGCAAAACAATTATTTGGTGATTGAATATGCATGAATAAATAATCACATGCCTTCTATATATGGAATGCTTTTTTCTGTGTGTAAAAATATAGTCAAATTGTATATTATTTGTGGTGAGAATGTAGCACAGTGGTATAGTGTTCACCTAGCATGTAGAAAGCTTTGTGTTCTATCCTTGGGACTGCAAAATAATAATGATGATGATGAAGATGATTATAATAATACATTATTTATTTAGTACATTTATTTATACAGTTTATACCTTATGTATAAGGTCAAACTCATTAGGATATGGTTTATTGTACTATTTAGGAGAAATAATTTGGCAGTAAGGCTATTTTTGCTTCAGCAACTTAATAAATACTTCTCAAACTTTAATGTATAAAATTGTACTATCAAACTCTGAAAATTAATGGAAAATGCCAGATACTTTGCATATACATGCTCTATATGTGTAAACACCAATTTATTCCTTCTAGAAATTAAAACTGCTTTACATAAATTATTTCATTTTATCCTCACAATAACTTTTCAAGACAGAAATGGTTATTACCACTATAAATGAATAAAACTAAAGTAGTTAGCTGAGGTCATAGAGTTATTAATAGGTGAAATAATTAGATAAATATAAAAATAAATCTAGAATTGTTCATCTAACTACTGTAGTAGACTGCAGGACTAAACCTATGCAACACCCCAGTCAAATTTGGCAGCTGCTTCCTTGTAAATAAAGTTTTATTGAAGAGAGTCATGCTATTCTTTATGAAACAATGACAATAAATGCATTGGTTCAATTTTATGGTTAGCTTTGTTTATAATTTTGAAATATGTGTTGTAAATAATATAGGGGACAAATGCAGGTCGGTAGCCCAAGGTTTCTTCTTATATTTCCAGATACTATAGTGTAAAGGTAAAATTCATCATAATTTGTTATATTTTCTATCATTTTGTCAAATAATTTATGAAACAGAGTGATAGTTGTCTTGTATTGGGCTTACTAGATATTCTAGACTTTCCAAACAGAGTTCAATGTGTATTTGAAGTGTGGGCTTCTTAAGATTAATATTTGAAGTTATAACTTTAAACAGATTGCAAAATGTTTATAGTACTGAAATCTAATAAAGAGCTGGTGGTATTCTTTTAGGGTAATAACTTCAAAATATATTTGTTTTTAATTATATTTTCTTACAAAGGTCTGTTTTAGAAGCTACAGGAAAGCATACATTGTAAAATTGCTAATAAATTGCAGAGGGGCTGTTCAGCATATTTTTCTTACTAATTTTAAGGAGGAGTTTTTCAACATTATTGTGAATCATAATTATGTCATTATATGTTATAAATATATTACATGTATTTACACTACATAATTAGACCTAATTCTAATTATGTAGATTCATGGTAATCAGCTAAAATTTGCTTTAAAAAAGTAAGATAATTCCTCTAACAGATGCTACCTTAATAGAATATTAAGCTTGAAAAAAAATGTCAGGAAAATAAGAAAATTAATAAGTAATTATTAAACCTTAACATGCAATTGGAATAGCATATCATGTCAACGTTTTCCCAAAGCTTCATTATAAGAAAATGTGTTTGTACTGAGATACACTTGAAAATTTTGTAAATAGTGTTTTGGAGAAAATACCTCTTAAATTGAAGGAGAAAGCAATCCAATAAAAAGACCTCAAAGTTTTAAAGATTTGTTTTGGTTATAACATAAATACTCTCTTTTCAAAGCTTTGATATAAAAACCTTTTTAAAAGAAATGTTCTAGTAACAAAGAGGTAAATAAAAACACTATTTCCCACTGGAATCTTGCTCTCTAGATGTTAAATCTAGCATCATTGCTGTAAATTGCTAGTTGTAGTCTTTGATTGACATGTTTACCCAGATAATGTAACAGTTTTTGTGAAAGAAATCTACTTAGTGTCTGGATGACATGAAACATGTTTCTTGTGGAAGGAAAAGCCCCAAAGTGTTCTTTCAAATGAGAGTCTTTTCTCTCCAAATCTTTCCAGCTGATAACGAATCGTGTAATTTGTTTTACTCCCTCATTTACACAACATTAGTAGTTCAATTGCAGCGTGCATCTAAATATACTTTGAAATCCCCTCAGTGGCTCTGTCCTTGACTTTATTTCAGATTAATTTACACTCTGAGTTAGAGGAAAGCCCATTCTCTACCACAGGATTTTCACCAGGGAACCCAGTTGGTTGTCCTGAACACTATCTTTTCTATTGATTTTAAATGCTTGCTTTGTTTTGTAGATACCCAAACAGCATGCCACAAATGCCTCAAATAAAGGGAATCATTCATTGTTTCTAATAATTTTCCTGCTAAATGTAAAGTATACTCTTTTCTTTCTCTATAAAATATATTTTACCTATTAGAGCTGCTACAGGTTTCAAATTAACATGGGGGTGATGAAAGACATGTCTACCTTGAATTTGAGCAGGTGAACTTTACATTGCTGTAAAACCTTGAGATTATATAAAACAGCAAATAGCCAGAATACACAAGAACAAATCAAAATTACTTCTGCGGAAACTGGCCAAGCTAATCGGAAGACAGTCTAACAGACACTCAAGGGTATTCAGAATACATTCTTAGGGTTCAGCAACTGGTGTCTATCAAACTCCATCATAGCCAGAAAATCTTGAAGCAATAAAGCAATCACTTGTTTAAACTGACCAGGCATGTTTCTCTGTGGGCTTTGTAGCTAACTTTTGAGAATTCCTACCTTACCATCATTTTGGAGGCCTTTTATAAGGGCTATACTCTTTTTCTACCCACATACAAGTTCTCAGTGATTTAGTCTTCTCTAAATTAATATCCTTTTGATAATCCGAAAACCTCAACCTACAAATCCTAATCTGTTAGGTTTGTTCACCTCCAAGGAGAACAGACAGTAAACAGTAAAACATTCATTTTGTCCTAGTCCTTGCTTAGTCTCCCCCGGCCCCCCAGGGAAATTAAATCAATCCTGAAACAAAGAAACCAAATCAGAAAGTTTTATGCCAGCCTTATCTGTGGAAGAACGGTAGCAGTTAAGAATTTAATACATACGGATTTTGTTACTTACATCATTTGCACATTTCGTAGTGAAATCCAAATTTGAGTTCTTCTAGGCGATGTTGAATACTGAAAGACTCATGATGAAGGGATTGTGTTGATTTTTATTTCTAGACCAACCGAACTAAAGTTAGCAGAGCTTTATTTCCTGACAAACACTGACTACTTCCTAACTAGCCACTGTTAGTAAGCAAAAGACGAAATGGAAGAAAAATATTTGTTCTTGGAACCTCAGAAGCTAGGAGGAATGCTAGACAATGCAGAATGGACAGATTCATACATAGTTTTGTGGAAACTTGTATATTTTCAGCAAATCAAAGATTTTATGCCTGTTTCCATCTGTTTAGAGAGGGGTGATTTGTTTCCTTTGCATTGGAGGCCAGGCCAATTGAATATTAACATTTTAATACAGAAGACTGCTTTTATGCAGTGGCTTGTCTGAAAAGTCTAACATAATGCCTAGGAAAGATGCCTTACCCGTTTTTGGAAGTGACTTTTTTTCCTTTGAGTATTTATTTAGAAAACACAAACAGCATACCACAGACACATCAGGTACTTAAAGTAGTCTGGAAAGAAAAATCAGTTGAACTGAAGAGGCAAGACAGGGCCAGCCCAGTGTATGAACCATGTCCCACTCCTCCTGTTCCTCCTTTCCAAGACAGACATTGCTAATCAATCACAGCCCTCGCTCCTGCTAAGCCTGGACACAGCACTGAATCCTTCTCCGTGCAGTATTTCTGTCAGCCACTACCAGTGAAATTGGCAACTATGTACAAACCATTTGCCATTGTTGGATTAAACTTTCTTTCCCTAGAAACATAAACAGGAGGTAGCACCTTTCAGTCCTGAGACTGGCTTCACTCTTTAAACCACCACTGTGATTATTTTTTACTACCTGTTTCATCTGGTGAATTAATCTCATCAATTTCAAACGCCGTCCCAGATAAAGGTGTTTTTGTGGATACATTTTGAAAAGCAGCTCCTCAGACTTCAGAGCCATAAAGCAGATCTCGTTGTTTGTACATTTTAAAGTGAAATGAAAATTTTCTAGATAATACTTTGAAAATTTTTATTATGAAGAGTACTAGCGAATACCCTTTACCAGTGCAGAAATTCTCAATCAGAGGTAATTTTACCCACCAAGGGACACTTAACAATATCTGGTCACCATTTTAGTAAGTGGGCAGGAGCAGGTACCACTGGATAGAGGTCAGTGATGTTGCTCTACATGCTAAAATGTATAGAGCAGACACTTCTACAGAGAAATTGTCTAGACTTGAAATGTCAGTACTGGTGAGATTGACAAATGCTGCTCTTAGCTATTGAAACTATTAACTCTATGTTGATATTGAAAATAATTTTCAAACTGAACTATGTACACTGCTAATTGATTTATGAGAGAAAAGTTGTCCTTTTCGAAAAAGTGTGATCATGTTCATTTTTGAGATCTGTCTTGAGTCCAGTGTCATAAGGTGATGAATAAGACATTGCCTTGCAATACAGTCAGTGGGTGCCATGGGGCCTGCCTGTGGACTGCAATTGAAACTCGCCATGGTACTTCTTTTTCATCACCAGTGAATGACCAGAGTGTGAGCTCTTCAGCGTTTCACACTATATTGAGTCTCACACTGAGAAATGCTCTTGTAATACAAGATGGATTTCAAGGGTTCTCCATTTTTTTAAGTGTTAAGTTTAGCCTCACAAGATTTTTTTTCCCTACAAAAGCTTGGTCCTGTCTATACAACACACCAGTTGCTCATTTTTGAAATACTCCCATTCTTAGATGTGGCTGAATTTTGCTAAAGTGAAGGGAGGGAAAAAAGTTTTCACTTACACCCACCCCCCAAAAAGGCTTTGCTTTGTGAGGATTAAACTTCTTGCTTCTCTCTACCCATTTTCAACTAGAGGTAGTGCATGCCTTTTAGACTGCTTCTCGAGACATGCTGACTGAGTACATTTCATATTAACTCAAACCATAAGCCTTAATAAGCCAATTTCCCATTCAGTTTAATCTATTTTCAGCAGATCAAAATAATTAAAAATGCTAACAGTTATGGTAATTTTCAATACACTGGGAGAGAAGCAATTTAGATAGCACCTTCTCAACGAATCTATATTTGTACAAATGCTGATCAAGAATATTTGTTCAATTTTATACAAATCAAACATGAATAATTTCTTCCATATTACTACTTCTATTGTGTTTTCTCTCTATCTAGTTATCCATTTGCTGTTGGCATGCTGCTCGAGGAAGATTTGATTAAAATCAATAACTTATTGGGAAGATGGCAATTAGCAGTCTTTCACCTATAATAGCATTGTCTGTTAAGCTTCCTTTGTGTTAATCACAATATTTTAGCATGACTCTCCTACCCAGCCATGCAATTTAGTGAAATGGAAAGCTTAAAAAGCATCCTTAATTTTGGGCACTAGAAATACGCTTCTGTGTTTTCCACTGTTTTGATCAGAGTACCCAGAATTTCTGCAGTACATCAGAATCCTCATCTCCTTTGTGAATTGCCCAATTTTAAGATCTCAGAAATAATTGCATAGAAGTTTATGTTGCATAAATTTCATGTTGGTTCAATGTAGCGTAAAGACACCAACAAATATCATTGTATGGATTTGCGTCACTATTTCAAAGTGACCTGATAGTTTGTTCTTGGTTTTTGTTTGTTTTTGTTTTTATAGTAAGGAACTGACATGGAGAAATTCTTCACTTTGGCTCTATGATTTTGAGAGCTAAGTGCCTGGGCTGAAGACCAAACCTTGACTAATGGCTCTCTCAACAGCAGTAATGATCGTAAAAGTCATTAATTACAATGAGATCATGGCACCATCCTTTTTACATTCATTGTCATTCATTTCTTTATTCTTTTTCTTGGGGGGAAGGTACCAGGAATCTAACTGAGGACCTTGTGCTTTCCAGGTAGACACCTGTGCTACTGAGCTATATCCCTGGCCCTGTTTCTTTATTCTGAAGGCTCCTTTGTTGACAATTTTTCCTTAGCAGAAGCACATGCACACACACACACACACACACACACGCACACACTCACATGTATGCACAAATGATGTAGTTGTTATTAAATGATGTATTAAGTTTTTATCCAAAATGTTTACATAATGACAATTGCTGTAAAAGCAAGTATTTAAGCTAGTGAGTAATATTCATTTTAGATCTATAACTAAGATCCTAACTCATAAAGTGACTAATAATTCTCCACTTAGAGAATTAGCATAACAAGCATTAAAATAGAAAATACTCAGATAATTATTGGACATTTGGAGACATTTGGTTTCTGATTCTTTTTTTTTTTTTTTTTTTTATCGGTACCAAGGATCGAACTCATGACTGCCTGCTTGCAAGGCAGGCGCTTATGCCACTGAGCTAAATCCCCAGCCCCTGCATTTGGTTTCTTAGGGCATTGCCTATTGATTGCCCAATTCTATAAAACTTAGTGTGCCTGTTAAATATCCCTCTAAAGATGCAAATCTCAAAGTAGGAGCTGCAAAATGAATGCACAAAAGTATGAAAATGAGTATTCCCCTCAAAAAATTGTTGGTCAAAAGAGCCAAAAGATATAGAGAGATAATTCAATTACAAGGGTCATTCATAGCAACTCATTTTTGTGGGAGAAGAGAAGCTATGATAGTAATTACTCAAATTGTTTTCCAACCTGTGATGTCCAAATTTTTCTGATTAATTGTGAAGCATTCTATTACAGTTGCCTGGAGACTCAACCCAAAATAAATGAGGTGACGTCTGATGCTCAATACTCTTAGCTCCCAATTCTTATGTAAAAAAATTTATCTCCATACAAGTAAGATTTCTGATACTTGGCATCATTTTTATGGATCTAATATGTTTAGAAGACTATTTTTAAAATAATGGGTCTCTTATTATACTCAAAAAGTTGGAACAATTTTTTTCTAGCTAACATTTGAATTTTTTTGTAAAATCTTTTTACAGAATTATCATATAGTAATGAATGTTACTCAGATGTCAACATCACCTGCAAGATAACACAGAGATTAACTTAATGAAAGCAATGAATTCATTTCACCCTGTTAAGAATTTGGAATGCATAATTTCTCTATAATATATATTATGGAAATATTCTGGCAAATGACAACATTATGTGTTTTAATACAAGCTTGCTGTTAATTTATATCTTGAATGTATAGTTTTTGGCTTAAAAGGAGCAGTAAGTTTTTGATGGCAAAGAGAGAAAGAAGTAGAAAGGGCTAAGATGTTTCATCATCCATCACATTTAGTTTCCTTCATAATCACAGAGCTATTCTTTTCTATTTTTCTTGTGGCAAGATGAAGCCCACAAATGAAGGGCAACATTAGCAGGTCATAACAATGTGTGTGAACTCAACAATGGCTGTTGTATCACTTGGATGTCTTACATCAACCCTGGGAAACACCTCTTACTGTCCAGTCTTACCAGGAACATCAAGGAAATGGAGTTCTATGAAGTGTAGCTCAGCCTTAATGAACTGATCCATTACAAAGCTCCACAATAGCTATTCCATTCAGCACCTTCAGAACACCTACCACATAGTAGGCACAGTATGTTGGTACTTATGGACTAAACACAGACGAATGACAGACATATGGAGGGTAAAGATCTACTAAAGGCTAACACTGAATTCAAAGAGCAAAGATGAAAGAACTGATTATCTTCTATTGCCTCACAGAAGGGAGTCCTACGTCAACCAAGAAAACACACACAACTCTGGCTCTCTTTCTCTCTGTGCCTGTCTCTTACACATTCCCATACAATAAGCACACACACATAAACATTACTTTTCCTCCTAGAATGTGTAAAGTGTAGGTAATGAATTAGTTGAAACAGCAATGGCCTAGTTTCTGGGCTATAAACTCATCACAGTAATAACTACAAAGCCTTTACAGTAATGGCATATGAGTAGGAATTTGTGAGATGAAATTTTTGGCAGTTCATTAGTAAATTTGGGTTTTGCCTCAGCCTTAGGGAACAGAAGGGATCCCAGAAGGTATAGCAATCAGCAGATGAACAAACCCTCCCCTCAATAATGTGAAATGCTATTTTAGAGGAATGGAACAATGAGAAGTAAAGCCTGGGAAATGAAATAATAGCTCATTAAAAATAATCTTTTTGAGTTATGTGGGCAGGGAGAAGATACATTCTAATCACCAGTGTAATTCCAGTAACTAATATGTTTATTTCAAAGGAACTTTATCTTGTGTTCCCCACACATCCTTTCACATTGGTCAGTTATATGCTTCAAAGTCTTTATCACACTTTAATTCATTGTTATGTCTCTGGTACCTACTGCATGCCAGCAAGTCTCAATGCTCAATAATATTAATGAAAAATTAGATGATGCAGTGAATAAAGAGCATTTAATAATAGACGAGAAATATTTACTTCACTACTTTGACATCACCTGAAAGAGGCTAAAATTAGTTAATGACATAGATTTGAGTTGTGGGGCAAAACACTATGCAGTAGGCACTAGCTGAAAAGGCAGCCTGACCTAGGATATTGCTTCCTCACTTATCGTGAACCCTGAGTACACTATCAAATCTAGACAAAAGTATGGATTTCAGGGCTGAAAACGGAAAACAAAGAGGAGTTCTGAAGAGTATAGGGTCTGCTTTGCCAATTTGCATACATGATATATAAAGGATGGAGATAAGGATAACACAAAGCAGCCTAAAAGTATAAGGTTGTAGTATACTTTGCTGCTGGTTTTTGTCTTCTTGCTCATTTTGACTATAGAAGTTGGATTTAGTAACTTAGGCCTCCGGTGTTGAAAAAGAATGGGGATGTGACTGTGGCTAAGTGAATGTCATATTATCGTGATTGGACAGAAACTCATAGGCTGCCCAGATCTGCTGAGCCATTCATCTCTCCTTTCCTCCAGGTATCAGTCGGGAAGGACTGGGATGCTAGAGGCCCTCCTCCTCTCAGTGCTGGTGCTTTATAAGAGCTTAAAATGAGCCCATGATGGCAGAAGTTTCCTGGTGTATTAGGAATAAATAGAAGTACTTAGTAGTCTTCATTTATTTCTGAAAATCCAAGCCCAGAGTCCACTTTTAATTTTTAATTTTTCATGTTCATCTTCAGGAACACCAACCAGGGCCTTCATCCATCCGGCTATAGAATATAGACTGGATAGCAGATACCTGAGGCTCAAATTTATATGTGATAATAACTAGATACTGGAGAAAAACCACTATTAGCAAAAGGCACAAAGGAACAACACACTCCATCTATACAGAATAATTGGGACACAGAAAAATAATTTGCAATAAGCACAATAAATACGAAAATATAAAGGAAAATGCCTTAGCTTTCTTTATATGAAGAAAGAGTCAAAGAAATATGAATAAAGACTGAAAAATCACAAAAGAAGCTGTGGAATCATAGGAATGAAAAATAATGGAAATGGAGAACACAATAGTTAGACTAAACAACAGGACACAGAAAGATTAAGAACAGATGATATTGATGAATTCTTGTAGGAGGCTATATAAAAAGATAACAAGATGGAAATTATAAGTAGAGCTTAAATAGACAGAGATGTTGGAAAACGGAAATACCAATATATGAGTAAAAGATGTATCAGAAAGAAGAGAAAACAGAAAACAGCCAGAGAAATAGTTAAGTTTTCTAGAATTAGAAAAAGTGCTGAAAGTTATCAAATTAAAGAGAATCAAATTGGGAAGGATTAGGACACAGAAACAATACAAATAAGGACAAATAAGGATAACAGTACAAATAAGGACAAACTTAGATACAGTGAAATGTAAGAACAAAATACTAAAACTTCCAAAGCAAGATCAGTTACAAATAAATTAGACTGGCATTGGCCTTTTTAAAAAATATACTAGAATTAAGAGGACAAACATGTAGCTTCTAAACTGTGGGAGGAAAAAATCCTTAAAAGTGTATACTTAGCCAAATTTTCACTTAAGTCTGAAGACATACACAAAATATTCTGAGCCATACTAGCCCCAGTTTCCTCATATAAAGGTGTACCCCAGAAATACACTTGAAAGATCTACTCACAGAATAAAATAGAAAGTCAGAAAGATTCTGTAAATGATATGAAAATGAAAGAAATCAAATAACTTGATCAAATTTGTTTCTTTTAAGCAAGTTATAGTATATGAAAATTACATTCTTAACTCGGGACTATCTAGAAATAAAAATATAGACCACAAAAGAGGAGATATATTGACACATTTAAAAAATTATTAACAGAGTTGACCTTAAAGGCAGAAAACACACACGAAACATGCAAAGCATAGTTTTTGTTTTACAAATCAAGAAAAAGACTTGTCTATGAAATGGAAAGTAGGACAAGAACAGATGGTAGGGGGAAAATGTATAAGAAATGAAAAACATAAAACAGCAGAAACAGCCTGCCATAACAATATTTGAAATAATTGGGAAAATATTAAGGACACTTGAGACTGTATGTCTTACAGTAGCAAAAAGGGTTTGCCAAAATACTTTTTATAGAAAGATAAATTTGCTATAAAAATTTAGAAATATTAAAAAAAAGAGAAAGATCAGGTAAGCATAAACTCAAACTAAGATCAGTCAGTACTCTTCAAATCTGTTAAAATTGATTCATATCTGTAAATTGAAGCGATGTAATCTTGAGCAGATCTAGTGAAGATTTTATGTTAGTGAGAAAAGGAGCTCGCTGGAATTCGCTGTACATACCCCTTATTTCTCACAAGAAAAGGCGGCATCTGAACACAGCTTCCCATGACCTATGACCTCTGCTAGAGAGAAGATAAGATGAGAGATAACTCCTATACACAGTTGCCATCCACATTCAAAATGCTCAGTGTCCACCTTGGCTGGATTTCTTTACTGGTAAATCTACCCTGATGTTTCCCATATCAAAGAGCTCAATTTAGGATCTAGTGCTGCTTGTTCGAGTAAACCTTTGGTAGGAAGCAGGGGGTGGGGAGTAAAATGAGAGCTCTGTTCCTTTCTTTTTCTCCTATTGATACAACTTCATAAAGTACCTCTGTTTCCTTAACCATGTACTGGACAGTATTATGGAATTTGCTCTGAGAACTGTTGGGAAACAGCCACTGAGAAATCTATCCCAGTATGTTCATGTTATAAGTAGCCAAAAAAGTGATCTTAGACATGGTGTCACCAAAAAACATGGTGAATGTTGGAACTAAGAAAAATATATTGCAGTAAAAAGCGCACTGTCCACTGGTTCCCCTCGAAGTACTCACCTTACCTTAGTCACACTTCAAGACATCATTGCTGACACTCGCTGAGGCCATTCTAGAAGTACTCTTTTGTGATTATCTTCATTTGAATTGTCTGGCTGCTCCCACATCCTGAACAGAATCAGAATGTTTATCTTTTACGGTCATTTTGGAGAGAAGCTAGATGTTTCTTGGTACCTGATCTAGTTAATGAGGTGAATATGGACACACTGTTAAATTTTTACAAGTCTACTTTTCCATTGGATGGTACTAGGCAATGGTATTCACTGTATTTTTTTCTCAGATCTCACAAGGACACTCATGAAAGAGGACTCCTAGAACAACTGAAAAAGTGCCAAAAGGAAAAAAAAAAAAAGAAAGGATCAGTATGTTCAAAGCAGAGAATATTTTGAGGAGGAATTCAGGGTAATGTGTCTTTGGTGTAAAATTTTTTATTTAAATACATACCAAATTTTTATGAGCCCTTGAGTACTTATAGGAAGATTATAAGGGTAGCATAATATTATACCTACATAGCTGGCCCACTAAAGATGAGTAAAAGGCAAAGTTGTTTCCTTGAAAATATTCTCAGACTATTGACAAGACTGTCCCAGGAGAAACAATGGGAGGAAGGAGATAACCTGTAGACATGATGAACAGCAAAAATAACTAGAGTCAAACAGAGATTTTTTAAAAACTTACATTGTTTTAAGTAAGTCTAGCCTATTTGAAAATGTAGATAAAATGGATGAATTATGAGAAATAGCTAAAATAATAGAATCTATGAAAAGTTGCAAGAAATATTATATTTAAAAATTGAAAAAGTAGTCAAACACATCTTTTTCCATAAAACAGCAGAACTTTATGACCTTAGAAATAAGTTCTGGGCACTTCGGAAGAAAACAAGTCTTTACCATAATTTACACCTCAAGTAAAAAAGAACAAAATTGCCCAACTTTATTTATATGGCTTAGTGAAATAATTGTTTCCAATACTAGAAAAACATAAGAGACAATAAATTTATAGATCTAATTTAACCCATGAATTTAGGTATCATAATTTTGAATATATGTAGCTAACTGAAGGTAAATTAGTACCAAAAACGTTAATGAATTGTTATCAAGCAGTTCAGGAGTGGTTCAATATTATAATATTTCTTTAAGAGAAAGACTAATGCTGCTCAATCCAATGGTTCTTAAGTATAGCTTCAGAATCTTACAGAGGGCTTGTTAATACAAACTATCCTGGTCCGTTATCTCAAAGACTCTGCATGAGCTTGTCGAGGATAGAATCTAAGGATCTGCATTCCTAACAAGTCGCAGGAGATGCTGATACCGCATGTCTGAAGGCTACACTGGTAGATTAGTCTTCCTCAGAACAATAAATACTATTGGTGCTGCTATGTCTGCCACTTTGCCTTTGTGTCAGACATTGCGCCGATTTTCCTATAAGCATTAGCTCATGTAATTTATTCCCTTCAACAACCTCTTCTCACTAAACCTACAAGTGTTAAGTAAGTTCCTTGCACATGGCTTTTCAGTGGTGTGGATGGGTGCCAGTCTATGTTCGTCTCCTTTAAAAATCCACACTACTGTAGTGCGTATCTTTCCACTGCCAGTCCAAGGAAGAAAGGTCACTCTTACTCTATCTACTTCGTACAAGACAGCAGAGAAAAAAGGGACATAATTTTCTCTTTCCCTCTAGCTCCGGAAAGATTCAGTCCAAATGCTCTTCCCTTCCAGTCTTCCAGACCAAATCACTACCCACCCCCTGCTGCCTCCTGAGTTCCCACACTATAGCACGCAGTTCTTAGAGAACAGGTGAATCTCAGCTTAATTGTGTATTTAAATAATGGTTAACTTAAAAAAAAAAAACAAGGTCAATGATTTTCTCAGCTGAGTCAAGAAAAACACCTCGATTGTGTTTTATACCTATGGATGATTTAATGAGAAACTTAGAAAATGCAGAATTCAAGGAAATATTCTTATATAGTTAAAGGTTATATGGTAATAAAGCAAAATGTTTGCTCAATAGCAAAGCTTTGAATTATTTGTCTTTGAAACTGGAAACAAGATAAACCTACTTATTTTCTAATTTAACATGTCATTGGAGGACTTTGTTAGCATTATAAGGCAGGAAAAGTAACAAGAACATTAAGGATTTTTTAAAAAAGGATTTTATTATTTACAGCATATATTATAATAATACATGAAACACTAGAATTTACAGTAACATTCAGCAAATTTCCTAGATTAAAACACTAGATAAAAATTTATCACCAACACTGACTTAATAGAAAACAATATAAATGGGATCCCACTCATAATAGATATAAGAATTAAAAAGTGTCTAGGCATTAAGGTAGCTATGACTATACATACAATCATTGGTGACATTTTGAAGTTATAATAAAGCACAAAGAAAACAAAACACGACTGATATAACATGTTCTTAATGGATACAAAATGGTATATTGTTGTTTAGCCTTAAATTAACTAGTTCAGGGTAATTCCAATTAAAATTCTTGATAGAGTTTTATGGTACTTGATTAACATCAAAATTTATGTAGAAAAATTAAGAGCCACAAAATTTGCTAAATTGGTAATGATAAAACTGGAAGAATAGGAGTTTGCCCTCCTGGACATAGGGATATACTTCAAAGTCATATTAATAAAATGATTATTATTGACCTAAGAATTTATAGACTAGTGAAATAAGATAATTCAGAGACAAACTCTTGATGCATGTGCATGCTTAAAATATGAGAGGTTTCTAAATGAATTAAGCACTGCAATGATGAATTTGCATAAATCAAATTCACAAACCTATTTCAAGTACACCATGAACAAATTTAACAGTTGAAAAACTGAGAGAACATATATGTGAAATATACAAGTTTGGCAAGGGAATATTATCTAGAACTCACAAGGAACTCCTAGAAATGAACAAAAGCACCATAACACTAAAGAAAGAAATGGAAAAGGTTAAGAATAGGCAATTTCCACAAGTGGACTCTTCGAAGGTACCAAGTATATCAAGAGTTCCTGAAATGTGTTAGTAATTATACTATGTGCAAATTAGCTATTACTTTATATCTAAAAAATTAGCAATAAAATAAAATAATAATAATGCTGGAAATACCAAATGATACCTGGTGTAGATATAATTGCTATTTCTCTGAATAACCTCCAACAGTGTTTATTCAAATTTAGTATGTGAAATACACACAAACATATATGCAAATGTACATATCTTGCATATATGTATTTAGCATGTAAATCTGTATATACACTTAGTATACACAGCTGTGCTCCTGAGTTCAGGGTCCAAACATTTTTGTCACATAGATACTGAGGAATGTGTTAGAGTAGGCTCATCATAATGTTGCTCATGGTGATTGGGAGCTAGGTATTTGTCTCATTTTGAGTATGCATCAAAGGCGTGTCAGTGCTGAATGTGTTCCATGAACTACACTGAAACCATTAAGTGCTCATCAGAACAAGAGTCATGCCTGGACAACAACCTCGGCCAAAAGGTGGATTTTTAGAAAGCATTGCTCAGAGTAGAAAATGGGAAGAAGAAGACTGTAATTATCCAAAAATTGTGACAAAAAAAACCCAAACACATATATACAGATGATACCAAACTATGATTCTATGATTCCTGGATTTAGCAAATAAATATTTGGGATGCTGAGTTAAATTTGAATCACAGAAAAAAAAACAAAAATCGTTTTAGTACAAATATTTTTATACAGTATCTAAGGAATCCTTATAATTTTTTCATATGCTGTCTGAACTTTTAATTGGGAGTCTCTTTTATTTGCTAATCTTGGACTAAAGGAAATAAAATAGGTATTCATGTTAGAATAGTTATCTTTTAAGGGTATGGAGACAAATGGGTCTTGGAAAATGTAAATAAAATACATGAAAATAAAGCAGACTAGCCAGAAAATAAAGGCTAGGTCGGGCCAAGCACAGGCCTCTCATAGTACAGTGTCATGCACTGAATACAATTAACTAGCTGGTTCTAAAGAGTAACAAGGGAAAAAATGCAGAGTAACCATAGGATAAGGAAGGAACCCTCAAACACAATCTAGTAGCCTCATGGGAAAAACCATGGAGACCATGCAATGGAATTGACTTGTCAGGGACTTGTCCTAGTAAATTAAAAGATCCTTTCAAGTAGGGAAATATATATATATATATATATATATATATATATATATATATATATATATAATCAACAGACAACAGAAAGTTGAATCCAAGCTTGTCTGGGTTTTCTTTCTGCAGTTGCCACTTAGAGAAAATGTGTTTGGCCAAAATAAATAGATCTTTTGGATTAGGAAATCCTGAAAGTCTCATAAAGCCCAGTATCTTAGTACTAAAGTCATCTTATCAGCTTATCTTAACCACAGAAATGATGTCTTCTGGCCCAGCTTTACAAACAAGACAATATAAGTACCTTGTAAATCTGAAGTAATGTACATATCAAAATGTTGGATTAATAAGCTCTTAAAGCCAACAAAATTCAGGCTGGGAATTTAGCTTAGCGGCAGAAGCACCTGCCTTCCAAGTGCACAGTCATGAGTTTGATCCTCAGTACCACAAAAAAAAAAAAATTCAAACAAGTCAGTTAAGTTAAAGGGATAGCTAAGCGAGAAAACCACAGAATTTCTGGCTAGACATTTCTTCGCATAAGTAAAAGAATACCTGGGCCTGAAGATGTAGCTCAAAGATAAAATGCTTGCCTAGGACATGCAAGCCCCTCAGCTCATTCCCTACCTTCACAAAAATGAAGACAAAACAGTACCCAGGAATGTAAATTCTCTCTTCATTTTTTAAAAAGTTCAGATGTTGCATCAGCTAGATATGAGGGGAAAATCCTAAAAATCCAGAACATGGTCCATTAAATTTGTCCCTCATTCTCTAGGAGCGTCAATTATCTTTCTCTTATTTATTCTCCTTTAGTCTTTATCTTGTCACTGTTGTTCACCTGTAGTTGTAAATCAGTTCAGTCTTTCCCTTCTCTTTGTACTTTACCTTTATCACCTCTTGCAAAGGGGTTTTCAAGAAGTCTTTCCTGATTGATAACTCCTGAGTTTATCAGGAAAGTTGTTGACAAACCAGTCCACACAAACAAGCAATGCTATGCTAGGAACAAAGATCCTGGAGTGAATTTGTATTTCCATAATTAAAAATTAAATATTTCTCTATGGGTTGGGTCAGCATCATGCTTCTTTCAGACATTTGTGACTTCATTCTAGGAACTGAAGTTATTTCAAGTGCTTTCACATTCTAGGTCTAATGGTCAAAGCCTGTGTAAATACTGCAGATTTCTTAAAGTCCTTGAACCATTCCTTCCAATAATCTTTCTTAATATAAATAGAGGAATGCACACTGACAGTTTTCTCTAACATTTCGTTGCAGTTCTTCTAAGAATAAGCAGAGCAAAGAGCCCATTTCTAGCAGAAAGTATTTGAAGTTTATTTCACTTAATTAGTTCATCATCTTGAAATATTTATTTTCTGTGAGCTGTACCTTCAGTAAACAAGATGATCTCCACTGTTTTGAAATTTATGTTCCACTTGGGCGAGTCCAACGACAAACAATTAGAAAAAAATTAAATATTGTAAAGAACCTCAAGTAAGTGGCAACATTGCAAGTGCTATTTGACGCCTGTGTTTTTAGTTCCCTTTTCTCATGTATGGATAGATCAGAGAAATTACACGTTCGCTGTCCTTGTTCCACCAAGACCCAAAGTTTACGTAGACTGAAAGTTGGCTGATTTTTTTTTTTTTTCTGGAAAGTGCCAGATACTAAATATTTCAGACTGGGACAGCCACAGGCTCATTTCTGTACTTGTAAAACACAAGCAGCCATAGATAATACATAAGCAAAAAGGCATGCCCATGCTCCATTAAAATTTACTATGGACGCTGAACTTTGATTTTCATATAATTTTCATGTGTCACTAAATATTAATATTCCTTTTGTTTTCAACCATTTAAAAATGTAAAGCCCTTCCTTAGTCAGTATGCCAAACAGAACAGGCAGCAGGCTGCCCTGGGACCGCAGGCCTGAGAGCTGTGGTTTGCTGTTTCCTGATTGACACTTGCTTCTCAGACTTCAGCGTGTGTACATATGAGCTGCTGTCTAGGGCAAAGGTGGATTATGAATAGCAGGTTTGCAATGGGACTGGAGGCTGTTACATACTCACCTTACTGATCTGGGATACTAGAAATGTAGACGTCTCTGTGGCCGCACAGAAGTTCTGGCCAAATACAGAGAAAAGTGCTGGAGAGTCTGTTACTGGATGGAGCTCACGGTAATGTGGAATAAATGGGAATTTCACTATTTCTCCTCCAAACTTCTGTTTTACTTTTAAAACTGAGATTTTATTTTTAGAGTAACTTTCTAAAAACACAAGATTTGGGATAGACAAAAACAAATTTGGCAGAATCATATGGTAGAATTTTAAAAAGCTATTAGATCCATGTTTTCTAAGAATAGTAGCAGGCCTGGAAAATACATTCAAAATCCTTTTAAGAGAAAATTAGAATATACAGCCTACACAGTGACTATACCTATACTTATGTGTACACTTACAAGAAAGGAACTCCACGTAATTTTGCCAGGGATTGTATTTGGAGAGCAGAGCAAGAGAAAGTTTTACTTTTTTCTTTCATATTTTGTATTTTCCAAATTTTCCTCTGTGGGCATATATGATTCTAAAATAAGATACATGAAATACTTTTTTGGAAAGTTAAAGTAACAAATTAAAAACTAGGCCATGCTGAAATTATTAGTTATCCATCAATCAAAATTCAGTCAACAAATTCTCATTGACCTTGATAGTTTATGACTTTGATAGAACAAGATCATGTTTTGCTTGGGGGATATCTGCACTTTCCAGGCAGCACCCTCTGTTTGGAAGGGAGATTTTTACTGGAAGATCTGGGTAACTACACAAATAGGGCCTGATTCTTTGTTCTTTAAGAATGGAAATACAGCCTATTTTTGTTCAACCTCAGGAACATTAAAGGAAATACGTACTAATGAAATAAACTTACTGCCTCCCCATGTGAGATGTGTTATATTTTGGTGATGTTTATTGTACAAAATAGTTACATTGTGCTCCCAGAGCAGATAAAAAGTGACCAGAAGTTCAAGGCTCTCTAAGGGGTCTGAATCCCTGCCCTTCTGCACAGGAAGTGAATTTCAGGACTTGGCCCCCTCATTACAGTTCCCTATATTTTAGTACACCTTGCTAATTTCAAAACCTTTAGCACCCTTCTCTGATTCAGCATTGACACTATCATCTGATGCCGGCAGAGTAATAATCTCTCTTGAAAGAGAGCTCAGAGTGGTTCCATGGCTTGTCTAAAGACACGCAGCGCATAGACGATGGTGCTTACAATGCAAGTTGAAGCCTTTCTTGGCCCTCTTTCCCTTTCTACTAAAGCTCGCTGTTGATTTTGCAACGGGAATAAACACGGAGTCAGTTGACAGACAACTAGATTTGTTAGGACATTTCACTTTGTTTCAAGTTAAAATTTTCTGTAGTTGTTTGGATCCAACACTGAATCCAGTATAAATGAAGCAGGAACTGAAGTAAACTAGGGCACATTTAGCCCCGATGTTATGTGTCAAAATACCATTTGGATCTGTCTATTTAAATCTACATTCCAGGATTTTTCACCACAAAGAATAAATAAATACATGCATTCTTGAGTACAATGCTTCATGAATTTGGGAATTTCATTTTGTGATTTTTTTTGGTCTTCTTATTACTATTCCAAGCTTATCTTTTGATCTTCTAAGATAAATGCTGTATTTTTTTCAAAGAAATTGCTGTTGAGGCTGCTACTGTATTTTGACTTTGATATGTTACTTTATTCACATTTTCCTGGTGTTTTCTTCCTACTATATATTACATTTCAAGGTCTTTAAGTAACAACCTTTTCATTTGTAAAATTCGAATTACAGAATTTTAATAAAAAGGGGTGTGGTCAGACTTATTTGTTATTAAAAATTGAATAAAAACCCATTAGTAAATTAAACTGAAATTACTTCTCTCACAAAGGAAGAGATTTATAAATCAAGAAGCCCAAGGTTACCATAGCAATCAATGGCATCTAATGATTAGAAACAGAGGGCTATATTCCACTTTCTAGAAAACACTTTATTAGAGAAAAGATATATGTCTTCAAGGTGGGATAGAACAATAAAAGTATACTATCACTTAACAAAAATACTGCCATTTTCCCCCAACTAAAAATAATGTGATGTAATTTTGACAGTTTTTAGCATGATTGTGCATGACACACTTATATGGCACTGTCTGATATTTACTCAATAAAAGCAATCAGGTAGGATCACATTCTCAGCTGACTATATTTATTGAAAATGCCCTAAATGTAGCAAAAGCATGGTAGGAAAAACTGCTCAAAAGAAATGAACTTGCAGACAGAAAAGCAATTTTTTAAATAAGAAAAGAAACAAAAGAGAACAAAGTCAGCCAATTCTGAGCTGGACTTGCATCTTACTCTAGGAATTAACACAAAAGTGTGTGGTGTGTGTGTGTGTGTGTGTGTGTGTGTGTGTGTGTGTGGCTGTGGGTCTTTGCATGATTTCTGGTCTTTTGGCTCATCAAAAATATACCAAATAGACCTGCTGCAATGGACATCTGTTGTTTTTGCCTGCCCAGCATCCATTCCCTCTTCTTTTGGTCAGAGCATTTTATATTTCCTTTGAAAAATTACACTTTGCCCAATGTGGATAATCTTTGTGTGATATTCACTCAAGATATCCTGCTCTGCTCTGAACAAAGGGTAGGAACATGACCCCAAACAAGCCAGTCAGACTGTCCGTTGGACATTGAATCTTTCATGAATGATATAAGGGCAGCAAATGCTTGGCGGGAATCCATCTCAACAGGAGCTCCCTGAAGAGATGGCACTCTGTGTCCTGCAATTTTGATCCTCAGAGCAGGCCACTCACCATCTTCTGAAGCTTGATCACTCAGATTTTTCTTCTATTCTGATTTTCTCTTTTATTTATCTATTGATCAGCTCAAGTAAGCCAGAATTAATTTCTGTTACTGATAACCAAACCTTAATTGATATTCACGCCAAATGGGGCATGAGACACTTCATGGTACAAGAGTGTGCATTTAACAGTTCCCATTTTATAATTAAGGTTTATTTGGGAACACATTATAATCCAAACATCAACATTTTCTTGAGATTGGATTCTGTGCAATTTATTAGGATCTTCATCCTCAGAACCTGCTAATATTTATTGAAATCATTAAATTTGAGATTCACATGTATAGAGGAAGAAAAAGCAAGAAGATTTTTATCATGAATAGTCCAGCTGGATTCATCCAGTGAAAGATCAAAGTAAAGAGAAAAGACAGACAGTGTTTGGGGTAACAACTAACAGCTTTAGGTGGTAGGATTTTGTGTGTCCAAGACCACAGTGCTTTTTAGACACAGACAAGACTGTCCAACATGGAAAACCCAGAAGAGAAAGGAAAAATTATTCAATCATCCAAATGTTTTATATAAGTCAAATCTCCTATATAAGCAAGTGAAAAAGAACTTAGTGGACATAGTGCCACTATTCACAGAAGTCGAATGTGGCAGCAACTCATTTTGGGTCACGGCTGCTTAGACAGGATAATGTGGTATGCACATGTATGACAGGGTGTTACTGAGCAGTAAAGGAAGAAAAATTCTAACGCATGTTAAAGCACGGATGACACTAGGGAGGATTATGCTAAGTGAAATGAGACAATCACAAAAGATATTGCGGAATTCCACAGATGTGAGGTGCTTCGGTAGTCACAGTGATAGACACAGAAATAGTGTTTTCCAGGGGCCACAAGCTGCCAATGGAAGAATTTAATGGTCGAGAGTTTCAATTTTAAAGAGGGGAAACAGTTCTGGAGGTGGATAGTGGAGCTGGTTGTGCATTGTTAGGAATACATATATAATACCACTTTTAACTGCACACTTGAAAATGGCTAAGGTGGTAAGTTTTCTTACACATATTTTACTAAAATTAAATCAAGGAAGAAAAAGTGAACTTACAGGAACAAAGTCCTCAGCTTTTTGTGGTGAACATTAGGACAAGAGCTGTGGCTATGATATTAATCTAATTTTGTAGCACTGGGAGACCCATATGTTTTATTTGTTATTGGCATATATTTCAGACTGCATCTCTGGAAATGCCTCGAAGTTGAAAGGGAACATGAACCCATTTATCAGATGATAAGAATAGAAGAGGTTCTGATAGAGAATTTAGTCAAAATATCAAAGCTAATAAGTAGAAAAGCCTAGTGAAGTCTTTTAACAGTCAAAACCCTATACAGCTTATAATTTGAAATAAACTTTCAATTCTAGAACTTCTATAAATTACATCATAGGTGTACTGTAGGTGGTGCATAGCAGATGCTGTCAGTATCCAGAAATTACGTGTTTCAGTCTCAAAAGCTTGTTAATTTTTATTGCAATTCCAGATGTTCTGAGACTTACATGCTCTTTTAGAAATCATAAGCAATAATCATGTTGATAATAATAATTACATTCCTGTAACAATTAATAATTTTATTAGCTTCCTTTATTCCGTGGGCTCTGCAAATCGCAATGTATGTATCATTTCATTTCGTGCTCACAGTGAGTTTACAAAATTGACATGATTATTATTACCATTATCTTTCTCTTACAATGAAGAAACATAAGTTTGGAGAAACATAAGTGACTTGTCCAAAGTAAGTTTACCAATTCCTAAGAAGTGGTGAAAAGATTCAAGAACAGGAAGTTTCACAGCAAAGCCCGGTGCTCCTCATACCACATTCCGACCTTTTGAATTTGAACTCTACTTCTGCCTGGTGGGTTGCCTTATGGAGTTCTTCCTCAAAGAGTGGGGCTGACACTTACTGAGGGCAATATGGTCACTTCCTTCACCACATCAAACAGGGAGTGGCATTAGATTCTTCTTGAATGGCAGGATATCTATCATTGTTGCTTTTTGTGGCACACTTCCTTTCTACCGTCTCCCCAGCTCTTCTGTTTGTTCTATTTCTGACCAGAAGCTTCTGGTTCTTACTCGGTCCTCTGTTCTCCTGTAGGACCAATGATGGTTATCCTGGGATTTGGGGGCTATATAGCTGTCTTCCTCATTAGATTGGGAATTGGTCTAAATTTGGAATTCAGATGATTCATCATTATCGCAGAGGTGGCAAGACCAGCCCTGGCAAATGGTAGCACTCAGTAGGAAAGGCTGGCAAATAAATGATCCTGTGAAGCCTTTATTTGAAATCTAAATTGACCTCCTTGGCAAGTACATTTTTAAAAACAGTGCTCCGCACCCTTGATGTCCTCCCCTTCTCTTGATTTCAATTATTTACATCAGAATTACTTAATCATGTGACAGATAATTAAGGAATACATTATTTATGCTAAATAAATTACCCTGACATTACTTCTCTTTCCTTCTCCTTGACTGCAGAGTCGGAGTTTCAGATATCTCGAAACCATCTTGGACATCATCTCTGCCCAAGCAACAGCATAACCAGGCCAGGTCGTCTTGTACTTGTGCTTCCAATTTCTTTTCTTAATCCTTTTACTGTTACAAATTAGCTTTCACTCCTGGTTCCTTCATAACTGTAAAGTCCCTTAACTTACTTGGGGCTCAGTTTTCTTATCTGCTAATAGTTCACTCTCCTTTGCCACCAAGTTGCAAGTACTGTAAAGATTTAATGAGAGAATGCTTCCAACCCTTTAGCACATAAAATGCCAGCTCAACCAATCCATCCTCCACCACACCCTCAACAAATACATGCAATTGTTTATCTGTAGAAGGCATATATACTTACTAGAAATAAAATGGGATCACCAAAGTCAAGACTATTAGAGCTGAAAGCATTGTGCCATTATAATCTATCCCAATGTCTTTTTTTTTTTTTTGCAAA
Organism: Dolichotis patagonum; assembly: GCA_004027295.1. Lineage (NCBI taxonomy): Eukaryota > Metazoa > Chordata > Mammalia > Rodentia > Caviidae > Dolichotis > Dolichotis patagonum. The sequence goes on from PVJX010000904.1 coordinate 180,370, forward strand.
ACAGGAAATATGCTTAGGATGCATAAGTCATTTTACCATGCCTAATAATATATTAATAGTAATGATGCACATTTATTAATAATAACCAACATTTAATGAGTCACAGTACCAAGCATCATGCCAAGGACATAATTAACATAATGCACTTTATTTGATGATTATAATATCTTGTAAAATCCTCAGTTGATGGGGAAACTGAGGAAGGGAACTTCAATAAAATACCAGGCTCTGGAGAGGTAGTAGTCAGTGTCAATGTTAGGCTTCAGCACACATTCATCTGGGATCAAGAGCACAAGTTCTTGCTCATTATGCTAAATTACTTGTCAGAAAGAGTAAGCAGCTATGGTAGAGGTCAGAGTTGATACAGGTATTCTAACCTCTTGCTTCCAAATCAGGGACTCTTTAAGATGTTATCTCCTACCTTACCAGCCTGCCTACCACACGCTCTAAGATGAAGAGCCCATCTCCAAGAGATGTCTCCTTGTTGCAGACATAGCAACTTGGTCCCTGGTGACCTCTCCACAGAACATTATGTATGGTTGGGTTTTCCCTCTCAGCATCCCTGTATCTGTTTAGACACCTTCTGTGGCACCATTTGCACTTGTGGAGCTTTGACATCAGTCAGAGCCCTCTTCTTTGACACCAGATTGTAAAGCTGTCTGACATATCTGCAGGATTTTCATGCCTAATGCATCTGTCTGAGCACATTGAGTTAATAATATGTATTTAATCTATAGACAATAGCTGTTACCAGGGATTTAGATGGGCTCTTATTTGTGTGGTGTATGACACTCAAGTGTTCCATCAGGCCGAAACAGAGCTTTTTGATTTCAGATGTTGAATGTAACTGTTGATTCTGGCTCAGCAGTGTTCCATTTTTCTCTCCAGTGCTTATGTAGAAGCAGTGGAAGGCTTCAGGGAATTTATATACTCTGCCAGTATTTTAGTTCATGTGAGTGGAAATGCTGTGTCCGAAGTCACTGCATGGACTGTGCGTTTTACTAAATCTGCAATGCTGGTTGAACATGCTGTGAGGTACAGAAGACCGCGTTTTCCCTAGAGAGGAGATCCTTTGTCTGACTGGCAATGCAAGTGACTGCGGGTCAAGGTTGCTTAGTGGTATTGGCCATCTGTTATCTTGGCAAGTATTTGACTGGAGGGCATTAATGTGTTTGTAATTTCCCACTTGATCTGAGAGTAGGGTTAAAAAGACACAGTTGCCACTGGGAGTCACAGGACAGATCTACACCATCAATCTACTTCCTTGCTCCTTGCTCAGAATGGCTTGGTCTGTGCTGAAACTTCCTCTTCTGAAAGTTGTTGAGGGGTAACTTATTTTGTCATGCTGCTTGGAGAGAAAAGCAAAAAGAAGTTTCCACCAGTGAGATTATAACAAACAGTTTTAAATCACTCTGAAAAGCCTTGATCTTTATAAATATTTCTAAAGTCAAACAACAAAGTAATCACCTCGCCATATTTACTCAGATAGTCAATTCTCATTGCCCCATTTATCTAGGAAATAGGGGCCAGAACAGTGGACTCTGATCAAGTCTTCTGTATGCAAAGAGACATGGACCTGTTTGGCAGCCTGTAGAATGGGTGAGAAAAGACTTCACAGCTTGTAAGTTTCTCTGCAAAGCGGTCATTTCCTTCACCAATGCAAAATCCTAAACAAGGAAAACATTTCAGAGAAATGTCAGCCATAAAATGTCATCACAGCCAAACTGAATGCCCAGGAGGACAAAACCTGGCTAACAGCAAACAAGATTTTAGCATCATAATGTCTGCATAGGTGCATCCTGCTATCTGTGCAGCTACTGAGTCAGGCAGCGCTTCCTTTTCAACTAAAACAGGGAAGAAAAGCAGATGGGGAAGCAATTGTTAAGCAGACTATAAGTGAATCAAGAAAAATAGCACATTTTCACACTGAGTGTATAGTCGCCAAGAAGGACAGAATTTATCAAGAAGACTCACTGCCGAAGCTTAGCATTTGGTTGGGAACTTTACCTCCCTTGACATGTTAGTTGACCAGAGGATCAACATGTGTACACTCAGCTTTCAGAAGTAATCTGAAAACTTCAACATAGTATGAAGATAAGTCTAGATCTCTCTTTTCTCATGATTTTTATCACTTTGCAAACTGTGGTTAAAGATACTGAAGTAAGTATTTAGATCTTAAAACCAGTAATATCTCTGCAAAAGATATCTTTTGGCCTAGCTCAAAAGATAGGTTGTCTAGATTGTCTCATCTCTGAGAGTTGAAGGGATTTGGGGGCTCTGGTAGAATTTAGAGTGGGGAAATAGAGCTATTTTCACTGTTATGATAACCTTGCTTTGCCTTCAATTGGTGACAAAAAGTTATATTTTATCACTCTCTAAAGTTTTGCTTTCTTTATATTTCTTAAAATGTATTCAGATCCTTTTTTGTGATAACTCATGAAAGACTCTCCTCTACTTTTTTTATACATTCAGTAAGAGTTCTAAATCAAAATATGATAAAAAAATGACCATTTTATATGCCATTAGAAAGAATATAGTCATATAGCTGGAATTCATACCTGAGGAAAAGTATTTTTTCTGTTCATTACCATATCATTATGTTTACTGGGTTTTAGGGAAATTTTGTAGACCTTTATTATAGACCAATTGTAAAATAATTGAGAAAGTGGTTAAAAAATTAAGTGATCGAAAATAAGTTCCTTTTCCTGTCTGAATGTATTTGCTAAATTTCAAAGCAGATTTTTTGGCAGGCAATTAATTAATTTAGTTTTCCTGCATCTGATATTGTTTCATCTTTCCTTTTTTTCCCCATTGCCGTTCATTCATCAAGAATACACCTACTGAATATAAAATTCTAGGTTGACAGTAGTGTTGCTTTGTTTTATTTTGTTCTTTTCCAGCACATTTAAAATGTTTTAAACTTTCTCTTGGGCTTCATGGTTTCTGAAAAAAAAAATCTTCAGTCATTCAAATAGTTTCTGTGTCAGTAAAATGATGTTTTCAATTTTTTAATCTTTATTTTAAAACTATTTAATTATATTATTTCTAAGACTGCATTTCTTAGAATTTTTCTTATTTTGGATATACTAACCCTGAATCTTTAAACTTAAGTCTTTCACTAAATTTGGGAGTTTCTCAGCCATTATTTCATGAAAAAATATTATAATACTTCCCTCTTTCTCCTCTCTTTCTAACTATAACCATTCAGTTATTTTCCACCATTTCACTCATTTATTTTAAACATTTTTTCTTTTTGTTTTTTTCAGATTAATTTATATTGGACTACCTTAAGATTAACTGACTTCTCTAATATGTACACTATAACACTTAGTCCATCTACTAAATTTTAATTTCATTTATTTTATTCTTTTTATTCATCATTTCCATTATTTCTTTTTGTATTATCTTTTTCTGTAAGTTTCTATTTTTCCATATGTTTCAGATGTAGTTGCAGTAGCTTCTTAGAGTATTTTTATTCATTAAACTAGTTAGTGACTAATTTTATCATTTCTTGTCATCTGGGCATTGATGTCTATTAACTGACCTTCCCTATAGAAGGTTGGACTTTTCCGGTTCTTTGTATGCCTAGTAATGTTGCTTAAAGTCATGGATATTTGAATTGTATAATACTTGAGTCTTGCTAAATTCCATGGAGAATGTTTATAATTTTGGTTGTGTAAGTCTGGCTGAAGCTGTAAATTAGTGTGTCATATGGAGGGTATGAGTCTACTGTCACATCAGTGCCCAAACCCTTTGCACTGATACTCAGATCTGCTCCACCTCTGTACTGTGTAGTGCCCACCTTGGGACTCAGGAAGTGGTCTGTTAGTTCACCTGTCAAATTTTTTAACGTTCATGTATGCACCACCATTGTAAGAGTCCAGCAGTTCATAAAGAACTGTAGGATGCTGCTTTTCTAGCTGCCTTCTCCACAATCTTCCTAGTTCATTCCACTTTCCTGGAGAACGTCTTCCTATCCTCCATATCTGAAGAATGTTGCCATTCTAGAGAACTACGAAGAAGCTCCCCAAGATATGGAGGGAGTGGAGAGGGAAGTAAGGGGAAGGGATTTTAAAAAGAGAGAATCAAAGAAGAGGTAGAATACAGGATTTTCAAATTGGAAAAGAAACAAGAGTTGACAGAAGCAGGGAGGAAAGGGAGAAGAAGGGAGCAAAAAGGAATTAAGGTGTGTTAGGCCCATGTACAAACTCCCCATGATAATGGTAATCTTCACGTACTGCAAACATGTACTAACAGAATTAAAGTTTAAATAATTCTAGGGCTGTGGTAAACATCTGCTGTGCACTGCTGTGAGTGCGACTGTGCCCAGGGCCAAGTTACATGAGGGCAGACCTGGGATTGGGGCCGAGGCGCCTCCCGTCTCCTTAGAGTTGTATGGCCACAGAGGAGAGGGGTATTCCTTCTAAGGTGTCAGATCTCCACGCACTCCCATGTCGGGGCCACGGCTGCTGCTGTAGATCCTTCGGCAGCCATAGTGTAAGAAGTGAGAAACATAATGAAAGAAAAAAAGTGAAGGTTTACTCTGGTCTCTTCCTGCTAACTTCCCCTCCCTCTCTTCCAGATGGAATAAGAAGGTAATGCCTTTGTACCTCTAAACTGCTGTTGAGTTTCAGCTTACATGGAGATTAGCTTGTGGAAATTAGAAAAAAAAGAAAAAGGAAACAGCACCTCCCCCAATACATAAATGCATACATAAATAAATCAAACTGGTGCCCTCACCGCCAGTGATTTCAGCAATCCTGTGGACTTGCAGCGTCTTACCACTTTTCAGAGTACTCTAACGTTCGCCCAGGGCATTCTTTCCAGTTTCACAGCTGCATGGAGTATGAGAGATGCGCCTGAATACGACCGCTCTATCTATGCGGCACTAGATTGGGGTTGCTTAGTTTTGTAGATTAGGAAGAACAGAGCCAACCTCACATAGAGCTTTTACAGCACTCAACGCAGTTCTTTCAATTTGAAATGTTAGTGCCAGTGATTCAGCTTTACTGTTCCTGTCAATAAGAAATGCTTTCGTGAATTTTAGAAATGAAGAGATATTCTAAATGTTGACTATTGAGTCACTGAATCCTCTTCGCAAGTCTGTCTTCTCTTTAAAGCCGCGATTCGTCATCCGTGAGTCTGCAGATCAGGTGCAGTGCACTCTCAGCAGACACCTATGCTGCACGAATGTGACTCATCGTTTTTCATAATGAACCTACAGCTGCTGCCTTGAAACGAATCTTTAAAATACTATTCACCCTATTTTATAAAAAGCAAACTGAAGTCTATCTTGTAGATCAAGTTAGAAGCCCAACATATCAATATAGACCAAAGAACAAAAAAAGGATAGAAATCTGTAAAACTATTCCATGTTATTTGAAAGTGCATAGTTAATTACAATTTTCAATTGTTCTATATCAGGGAATGCTCAGAGCCTAAGGGCCTCTGGCAATTACTGTCCATTTTAGATGGTATTTCTTCTTAAGAAGAAACTAAAACCAAAGTTTTGGACGTGCGAGTTAGAAAACATTATTGGAAACCGTGTTATGTTTTTCCTAAACAAAAAGGTTGGTACAATTGGAAGTATGTTCACTTGTAATATTGCTTGCCTTCCTGGTACTTCCCTGCTCATCCTTCCCATTTTTATAAGGTCATGTTGTCTTTTTCTAAGCCAACAGCATGATAAGTGATTTCTTATTAAAGCTTTGGCTGAAAACTCTATTACATCTCTCATGGATGGTGAACTATTGAAAAATAGGAAGGCTGAAAGTAGGCTAGAATTTCCGGTGTGGTGGCTGGTGAGAGAGAGCAATTCTGGTTCAGTAGTCATCCCAGTCTCCTACAATTAAACAACACAGGTAAATGCTCATTTATGACCAGAAAATGTCCATCTCATGCCTCTTTATTGTCCTTAAAACGCATTGCTTTTGCACTGCTGCTCACAGAGCAGCAAACAGTTAAAGATATGTAACATACACGGATAGGAGAGATAAAGACAGTTAACTACTTGTTAATACTGACTGGGGAAGCCAGAAGTTCCTTTAACAAACCGTAATTGTTAACTAGGAGTGTTTTGCACCTTGGTAACTTTGTACTTTTTTTCCATGATGACAATATTCTATTTCCAAAACCAATGACTCAGTCTGGAAATCTCTATCATTAACTTACAATAGAAGACTGTTGGTGTTGAAAGAATGGGGCTTCTTAACTTAGCAGTTTGCAGTCACTCACCCTTACATGGGACAAAATGGTGGTTTGTGTTACCCATGAAATAATAATTGCAAGAGCCAAAATTCGTCAAGTCTTCACGTAAACCAAGTATTAGGTTAAGCATTTTATATGTGTTAACTAATCACACATTTGCCATACAACCCACAAGGGGAATTGTGGGTATTTGCTTAATGTTTTACAGATGCGTAAACCGACAGAGGTAGGTAAAACAGCTTTCTTGGGATCATTCAGGTAGCGTGCGTCTGCATTGTTATACCCAGGTATGTGTGGCATCAAGGCCAGTGTCTTAACCAGGACGTTATAAATACATAAGAAACAGCTACTTGTCTTACACTTTTGCTTTACTTTGTTTGCTGCCTCCCTGCAGCAATGCTTCTCCCTGTCCTCAGGGGTCCTTCCACAGGCCCCCAGAGAGTCCATTGTTCCAGTGTCACACCACACCTAAACTATGCTTTGAGAGATCAGCAATGACTTGGTCCCTTCACCATCATGATCTCACTGAATTAGGTACTATTGGAATCTTATTCTTCTCACTCTGCACAATACTGTCTTCTGCATTTCTTATAAATGTCCTGTAATTAGCCATTTTGACCCTGCCATCTAAATTATAGCTATACTTCCACCATATCTCGGGATCTACTAGGTACACTCTTAATCTGTTTTATGCTGCTACGGTGAAACTTCACAGTGAGGAATTTACTAAAAGAAAGAGATTTATTTCTCACGGTTCTTGAGCCTAGGAAGTCTGAGGCTAAGGCACTAGCATCTGGCGGGGGATGCGGTCTCCTTGTAAGAAGGCATCTTGAACGTTCTTTGTGCAGGAGGGAGAAAATCTCTTCCCTCACATTGCAAGAAGCAGAGGACATGAATGAATGAAATCCCTTTGTTGAATGTCTTGCAAGTGCTGCTAATTCCACTTTTGAGGGAGAAGTTTCATGACATAATAATCACCCCAAAGGCCTGAACTATTGATAAGAGCACATTGCCAATGAATTTTCTTTGTTCTCTAAGAAACACCTTTAGTTCATTGTTTAAATTTTTTCTTAGTACATGTTTGGAGTACGTAATGCTTACCTTCCTTGTATGAAGTTGGTACATGTACATAACACACCTTAATTCCTTTCCCCTTTTCATTTCCCTTTCCCTTCCATTTCATTTACTCCCTCCGTCTCTTGATTCCTTTTCCATTTGAGACAGATCTGTCTCCTTGTTTCCTATCTTCTGTTTGTTTATAATTTGGATTTCTTACATTCAAGAAATCAATGTGATCTTGAAACTGTGTGTCTGAATTATTTCACTTAACATAATGGTCTCAAAGTGCATTTACTTGCATATAAATGACCTAATTTTATCCTTCCTTCTGGTAGAGTTGTACCCCAGTGTGTGTAAGGACCTAATTTTATTTATCCATTCATCTGTAGATGGACATATAGACTGCTTTCAACATTCTGGCTATTATGAATTATGCTCCTATCAACATCAATATGCAGGGCTTATGTAATACATCTTTAACATTTCAAGGGGTTGAGCCAGGTCAAGGGAATTTTTAGCTTTAGTTCTTTGAAGAATCTTTATACTGATTTCCTAGGTGGTTGCACTATTGTAAAATTCCACCAGTGCACAGCCTCTGCAGTATTTACTTTTATTTGATTTCTTGAAGACAGCCATTTTTTCTGCGATAAGATGAGATCTCAGCACTGTTTGATTTTGTATTTCTGCATATTAGTCCTGTGTCTGAGGAATAACTGGAAAAACATTTTTTTCTTATCCTGTAGGTTGTTCTTTCACTCTGTTGGTTGTTTCTACTGCTGTGCAGAAGTTTTTTTAAATTTGATATGATCCTGTTTATTGATTCACGATATGATTTCCTGTGCAACCGGGTTCTGATCAAAAAGTCTTTGACTGTATCCATGACTTAAAGAATTTTGTCTCTTTTATCTTCCAGCAAGTTTAAATGTTTGTGTTTTAACATTTAGCTCTTTGGTTCATTTTGACTTTAGTACATGGTGAGACGAAAGGGTCTAGATTTAATCTTCTGCATGTGGAAAGCCAGTTTTCTGAACGCCATTTATTAAAGATGCTGTCTTTGGCCCAGTGTATGTTTTTGCCCCCTTTGACAAAGGTCAAACAGCTCAATGTGCTTGGGGTTGTTTCTGCATCCTCCATTCTCTTCCACAGACTCTGTTTTATTGCCAGTGCCTCTGTAGCTTTGGAACCTCAATTCAAGTCCCAGGATTGTGATGCCTCGTGCTTTGCTCTGGTTACCCAGGACTGCTTTTGCTATTTTGGATATCATTTCATTCCATATGAATTTTAGGACTATTTTCTCCAGTTTTGTGAAAAATGCTGTTGGTAGTTTGATTAGGATTGTGTTACATCTGTATATCAGTTTTAGAAGTATGGCCATTTTGACTGTATTTGTTCTGGCTACCCAGGAATGGAGAATATCTTGCAATTTTCTGATGCCTTCTTAATTTCCTTTTTCAGAAAACTGTAATTTTCATCACAGAGCTCATTTGCTTCCTTAGTTGGGTTGAATCCTAAGTATTTAAATTTTATTGATACTATTATGAAAGTATTTTTTTTCTAATTTCTTTTTTTAGTAAGTTCATTATTGGTGAATAAAAACACTACTGATTTTCATGATGTGATTCTGTTTCCAGCTATGTTGTTGAATTTGGTTAGTCTTTTGATGGATTTTTGGAGTCTTCTCTGTAGAAGATCATGTCATCTGCAAATAAAGATAATTTTACTTCTTTTTCTATATATATCCCTTGTATCTCTTTTTCTTGCCTAATTCCTCTTGCTAACATTTAAAGTACTATGGTGAACAAGAAAGGCGATAGTGGACAAACTCCTTCCACATTTTATAGGAAAATTCAGCTTTTCTCCATTTGATATAATGTTGGTAGTCAGTCTGTCACAAGAGGCTTTTTTCAGGCTGAAATAAAATCATTTTATTCTTATTTTCGTCAGTGTTTTTTATCATAAGTCTTCCTCATCAAAGGCTTTTGCTGCATCTATTGAGATGATCATGTGATTTTTCCCTAATTTCTGTGTATGTAATGTATTACATTTATTGATTTGCATACATTGAACCATCCTTTCATCCCTGGGATGAGCCCTACTTGGTCATGATGTATATATTTTTTTGATGATTCACTGAAATCTGTTTGACAATATCTTCTTGAGAATTTTTGTGTCTATATACATTAAGGAATTTGGTTCATTGTTCTCTTTTCTGATTGGGTTCTTGTTTGATTTTGGAATAAGGATAAGGGTTGCTTCTAAGAATGGCTTTGGAAATACTCCACCCCTTTCAATTCCATTACAGTATTTTAGGAGGATTGGTGTTGTATCTTCCCTGAAGTTTTTGTAGAGTTCACCAGTGAATCCATACAGACATAGGCTTTTCTTGGTAGTTTTTTACTACTGCTTTAGTTTCATTGGAGTATTCAGAGTGTGTAAATTACAGGTCAGTTTGGATGATTTATATGTATCTAAGAATCTATACATTTTTTCTGAATTCTCCAATTTATTGGAAAATAGATGTTGAAGCAGTTGTTAAAAATCTGATTTGTGTTTTCACCTTTTTTTCATTTCTAATTGCATTGATTTTGTTCTTTTCTCTTTCTCGGTTAGATTGACTAAAGGGTTGTCTATTCTGTTTATTTTTTCAAAGAACCCACTTCAATTCATTGATTCTTTGTATTGTTCTTTTTGCTCTCAATTTCAATGATTTCTGTTCTGATCTTTATAGTTTCCTTCCTTTTACTAGTTTTGGGTTTGGATCATTCATGTTTTACTAGGAACTTGATGTACATCATTAGGTGTTTTGGTGGGGTTTGCTGTTATTCTGATGTGTCATTTACAGTTTTAAACTTTCCTCTGAATACTGCTTCCACTGTATCCCATAAATTCTGATATGTTGTACTGACACCAAAATTTAATTCTAGAAAGGATCATATTTCTGCCTTGATTTCTTCTGTAGCTTATTGTTTATTTAAGAGCATACTGTTTAGGGTCCAAGCATTCACATAATTTCTGGCTTTGTAATTGATCTCTAGTTTCATTGTGATATGATCTAATAATATGCATGATATAAATTTTATTCTTTTACATTTATTTATGCTTGCTTTATTGGATAGTATGTGGTATTTTGGAGAAAGTTCCATACCTTACTGAGAAGAATCTGTATTTTGATTTTGTTGAGTAGAATACTTCATAGATATTTATTAAGTCCATTTGTTCAAAAATTTTGCTCAACTCTCATGCTTCTATTTTTTTTTTGCCCAGTTGATATGTGTATTTGTGATAGTTCAGTATGAGTTTGGCCAGAAAGGAAACTCTGGTAATGTTACAGACTGGAAAGATGGAGCAGTGGAGGATCGGGCTCTAGAAGGAACAGGTCATGCGTATGTGACCTTTTATGTTCAATAGTACTTGTTTTATTAAGTGGGGTATGCCATTATTCAATGCATATATGTTAATAGTAGTTATTTCTTTATTATGGCTTATATATAGATATCCCCCGAAGACTCCTGTGTTTATAGCTGGGGCTTTCCAGACCTGGCTTGATCTAGGATGTGTAACACTTGGATTAAGGATGTATAGTACTAAATTCGACCAGTTGGGATTAGCGTAGTTCCGTCTGTTGCTGAATAGATTTTTCTGAAGACAGAAGCCCTCCCAAGGTATGATGGCACCTTCCAAAATGTTTGTAGCCTGGATGGGATAATAGGGAAAGGCAGGCTCACTGCTGCTGCTGCTTGATCCTGCAATGGACCCTTTCTCTTCTGCGATGCCCTTCTGCCATGCCACCTTGCCTTGGACCCAGCTGACACTGAACTGAAACTTCTGCAAGCCGCAGGATATAATGCACCTTTCTTTTTTAACTTTTGGTGCCATATATTTCATCTCAGCAATGAGAATAGTAACTAAGACACTCTTCCTGTTGGATTGTTCACTTAAACAATTATAGTGACATTCTTTGCCTGTTTTGATAAATTTGGCTTGATATTCATTTTTTCAAAATATAGGATAAACCTGCTAGTAGGATATCAGGAAAAGCCTGCTTTTTTAGGTTCTCAATGATGGAACTTTATTTTTAATTTGTTGAGTTTTTGAGTCTATGAGTTTCTTATTGAGGTGAATATGCTTCTTCTACATAGCTTGCCACTGGATATTGTTTCTTGACCCATTCTGCAGTCCTTGTCTATTGATTGGTAACTCAGACAATTCACACTGAGAGTTATTACTGAAAGAAATTGACTTATTCTTGTCATTGAATATTTCCCTGTTGCTGATTCCTCATCTTTCCCTTCTGATGCATTCATTCTATTACACATTTTGCCATTGTTAGCTGAATTGTTGCCTTCTAGAATAACCTAGACAATTTTTTGGAGTCCTGGTTTGGTTGTCAGCCATTTCTTTAGGTTCTCTTTATCATGCAAATATCTTATTTCTCCATCAATTTTGGAAGATAGTTTTGCAGGATATATCAACCTCTATTGTAAATTATTTTCTTTTAGGGCTTCAGGTTTTTTATGCCTCACTTATCTATATGTCAAATTATTTTCCATAGTTGAAAAGTTTTCTATTATTTTAATAAACAGGTAATTTATTCCATTTGTGCTGGGTTTTTTTTATTTTTCACATATTCCAATTAACCTTAGATTAGTTTTCTTTGAATAATCTAGGAGCTATTGGATCCCTTTATCATGTTCTCTTGCTGTTTTTAAGGTATCCTTCATTAGTTAGTAAATAGGGTTATCTTGTCCAATTCTGACACTCTGTACTTACATTGGTCACTTCTCCTAGCTTGAAGCATTTTTATGGACTCTTAATTCTTCTTTATGCTGGTCATTCAAGTTTTGTGTAAGATTTTTTTTTTGTTCTGTTAATTTTATTATGGCCTTCTGTAGAGTTTTTGCTTAATCGGCTCAATATCTCTTTACCTCTATCTGTGTGAGCTTGCGTATTGGTCTGCTTTTTTGTTTTGCTTTGTTTTTTTTTTTTTGTACCAGGGATCAAACTCACAACCTCGTGCTTGCCAGGCAGGCACTTAGTCTACTGAGCTAAATCCCCAGCTGGTCTGCTTTGTTACCTCCTCTCATATCATTTTGAATTAATTCAGCTGTATGAGTTTTGTTTTTCTCCCCTTCAATGTTCCATGAAGCTTTAGGGAAGTCAGGTGTTTTCAGAGGCACTTTGTTGGCATATATTTTAATATTTTTATTTTGTCTGTATTGAGGCTGACATGTTGATTATAGTGGAACATTTTGTCTCTATATAGACACCTCTTTAGTTAATGTCCACTTTTCAGCAGTGTCCTCTGGGCACACCTCAATATTGGCCACTGCCTCAGTCCCAAGATCCAACCACCTCCATTTACCTAGAGTGGAAGGTTGCCATACATTTGGTTCAGTTCCGAGTTCTCCAGGAATAGGATGCAGTATTTTTAATGACCCCTCAGCAATCCAGATATTGGCATCTCCCCAAAAATCAATTAATAGCCATAGTTATGTCACCTTGGCAGTAGTAATAAAGTCAGTATCAATTACAGCATCAAAGACAAACTGAATATTGACAAACCATAAAGACTGATAATGTACTTTCCTTAACTATGGAAAAGAGATCCATAATTATGGTATGAATGCTGACATACCAAATAGTGACCTACTATTGACCTATAGTATTTATCTGCTAAATGGAACAACTTCACATTCACTAGCAGTAGAACAGGATCCAGCAACAGTAAAGCTACTTGGAGATTCACAAAGCTTAGTAGTTATACTAATGAGGGTAAAGGGGCTGAGACACCAAAAAGGAAAAAAAAAAGGAAATTTGTAAAAATCAGAAAGAAAAGAGAAAAACTGAAATAGAGGTCCTATTAAGAAGTAAGAGGAAATTAGGAGTGTTAGAAAAAGAAGACTGAACAAGAAAACAGAAGAAAGAAAGCAGAGAGCAAAATATAGGAAATAAAAAGCAGATGAAAAGAAAGAGAAAAAACATTGAAAGTGAAAAAGAGATAAAGAAAGGGAAAAAATTAAAAGAGAAAAACGAGGCAAAATGGGAGAACCAACTCCAAGCCCACAAGAAACCCATTGAAAGAAAGCGATCACATCATCACAATTTTCTCCACCTGACCTTAGGACCTATGGGTTTCTGACATGCCCTCCCTGCACCAGAGGCCTGACTGCTCCCTAGCCTGAGCTTACACTTCTGGGGCAGGAGGGGCTACATCTGGCGGAGAGTCTCACCATGGAGGTCTCCGATGGTTGGCTCTTACCCAACTAGTTTGGGAGGCTAACATGGAGAGTCGCTGAAGTTGCTGACCAGGTTGGAGTTGGGGGTTGGGGGAGACTTCCTGGGTCTGTAGGCTTTCAGGACTTACTTTCCATCCCTAAGCATTTCTCTCATCAAGCATAAGGTCATTTGGTTTCTCTGCACCTCTGCTTCCCTGTGTCAAAGGGAAGTGAAATGTATAACCAGCTTGCAGATGGCCAGTAACTGTACCCTTGTGCATCTCGGGCACTGTGCATCTGGTGTGGGCCTGTTTTCTTGCACGGTATTGGAGAAGGACACTGCATGTCTCATGCAGGGCTGCTTGCTCTGACATTAAGTTTCAACACATAAATTTTGGAGTGGACACATGTAAGCCATAGTGAATGCTATTCACAATTTATAAACATATGTAAGTTACCTGTGTTTTGAGATGTACACACACAGGCACACACAGACACACGGAATACTGACATACACTTCATAAAAATTTTACTTAGTAAAACCTGAAACTATATAAGTACAAGAATAAAACAGAGTAAATGATCTTGGACACTGGCCTGGGCAATATACAACTATTTGGTGCTTTACTAGTTATCATTTTATCTACAAAGTAATAGATGCCATGAAAATGACATCGATTTCTCTTTTACTCTTCTAAATTTTCCTGAGTAACATTGGAAGTGGCATGTGGTGAATGTGAATTATGCTACTTGTTAAATGTACAAGTGATCTTCAACCTGGGTTTGAGCCCCACTAAACTTTGTCTAGAATTTAAAATAATCAAGATAGAAAGAAGGCTTTCACTGGTGAGTAGGGAAGAAATATTGGAAGTTACATTTACAATTTACAAGAGATAGTCAGAAAGTATTGTGATTGTTTAAATTTTAAAAATTCATCACAATAAAAGACATTGTCAAAAAGAAAGGCATATTGCCATGAACTGCCTTCAAACACATGCATTGCGTTGTTTTTACCACTTTCAGAAGCCATCCTGGAGTTTCTGTCTCAAGAACGTCTTTATGAAGTCTGATAAAAAAATGAAGTAAATCCTGCTGCCAGGTGTTATCCAACACATGCCGAGCTCGTAACAAAATTCTGATGTGTCTTCGTCCTCTTTATTCACTGGATCTGGCATCATAGGACTTTGGGCTCTTTTCCAAAGTCAAAATGACCATGAAAGGTAAATGTTCTGAGTGAGTTCAGAATGTCAAGGGAACCACAACAGCAGAATGAATGGCAATCATGCAAAAGGACTTTCCAAACTGCTTCAGAAATTGGCAAGAACGATAGAATAAGTGTGTTTAAAGTAAGACGGAGTATTTTGAGAGGGATTAAAGTCAATATGTCTTTAGCGCATTATTTTAAAAATTTAATTGCATAGCACAGTTTTCAACCACAGCTTATCTGTGAGTATAGAAGATACAATTAATTTTAGTAACATTTTGTATATATATATATATATTTTTTTTTTGAACTATCTTTTGGGGGGACACTGAGAAATCTATATAAGAGCTAACAGAGGGCCCCTCTACTCAGATGTCTGCACTGAACCCCAAGATATATTGTACTCTGCATATGCTTGTGGGTTATATTATGAAGTTTAAACTAAGATGAACAAGCAACCTATATATGTCCTCATGAACAAAAAGATAGATTGGAGAGGATAATATGCTTACAGTGCAAACACAAAGGAACAGTTGAAAATTATAGTAGCACTTTTAATGTTAGAAAAAAAAATTTTTTTTTTATTTAAAAGAGAATAAAACAAAAGGGGGTAACACAGAGCAGATCAGAAGAGGACAACATAGGCAACACAGTACTTTACATTAAGTCAGCTGGACATCAACAGTATCTAACGCCATATCTCTAACTCTGCTATAGTTGAAGATAGTTTCAATTACAATAATATCAAACATAACACAATAGTATAAAGTCATGCATATAGTGAAAGAATTCCAGGGCTTTCTGAACCGAATAACAGAAAATGATCAATGAGTATTATAATATCTCATTTTTGATAAAAAAGAAAAAAATTTGTTTGAACTATCACACATATTCAAATTACAATGAGACACAATGTGGTAGACAGAACCAACGGCAATAGAACAAATAAAAAAAAAAGCATGGTAGGACTTCTAAGAAGGATAATATTAAATCAGCAATAGCTGTCATAATGTTTTCTTCAAAACAGCTGTTCATATCATCACGTATGATATAGTCAAACAAAACAGGATAACACCATTCCAACTGATGATTTAAAACTTTGAAAGACTTCGAAGCTATGAGATGGGGCCTCATGCTT